>JAJIZL010016168.1:0-38370 GCA_023969395.1 Amblyomma maculatum | reverse complement strand
CGCGAGAGTCTCCAACTTCTTCGTCGTTCAAGCGCTACCTCGAACCCCCCGGGGGCATTATTCCCCCCCCCCCCCCTCGAAACAAAATGAAAAAACCACAAGCTCACAGAAAAAAAAAACTGATCCGGACGGCAAATACGACTTTCAGCGGGTAAAAGAAGGCTTCATGCGAAGCACATGCACCAGGTCAGGCGAGCACAGACGACTAGAACTCGGTACAGTTCCGTCTGGAATAACCTCGTACGTAACTTCTGAGAGGCGACGCAACACTCTGTGGGGTCCGAAGTAACGATTGAGAAGTTTTTCTGACACGCCTGGGCGCCGGACAGGTGTCCACACCCAGACTTTGTCACCAGGCTGGAACGCGACATTGCGATGGCGGTCGTTATATCGGCATGCGTGCATCTGTTGCTTGCTGTTTTGTAATGTGATTACGGGCGAGTTGGAGAGCTTCCTCAGCGTAGTTGGTGAATTCTTCTGCATCAGCGGTAAGCAGCTCGTCGTCAGCCGCACATGGCAGCATAGCGTCGAGCATGGTCTGTACATCGCGTCCGTATACTAGGCGAAACGGAGTGAATCGAGTTGTTTCTTGGACGGCCGTGTTATACGCAAATGTGACATAAGGCAATACCTCGTCCCATGTTTTATGCCGGACCTCCACATACATGGCGAGCATGTCCGCTATTGTTTTGTTAAGCCGCTCAGTAAGGACATTAGACTGAGGATGGTAAGCTGTAGTCTTTCGGTGATGTGTCTGGCTTAGTTGGAAAACTTCTTCAAGAAGACGCGCTGTAAATACCTTGCCACGATCAGTGATTACGTATGAAGGGGCGCCATGGCGGAGGACAATCTGCGTCATGAAAAACTATGCCACTTCGGAGGATGTTGCACGTGGCACCGCCATAGTTTCCGCGTAACGTGTCAGATAATCTGTAGCCACGATAATCCACTTATTGCCAGCTGACGATAGAGGAAAAGGGCCAAGAAAGTCCATACCAATTTGGTCGAATGGTACTAGCGGTGGAGGAATAGGCTGCAGGAAACCCGCTTGCTTCAATGGCGGTGTCTTGCGTCGCTGGCACTCGCGGCTACCTCTAACATGTCGATGAACGGTGGCGGTAAGTTTGGGCCAGTAGTAGGCCTGGCGCACTCTGGTAAGAGTGCGTGCAAAGCTCAAGTGTCCAGCGGTGGGTTCATCATGGCAAGCATGAAGGATTTCATCGCGGATATCTGCAGGGATGACTAGAATATAGGCTCGGTCACTGTTGCCGGCGCTTTTCTTGTAGAGGATTCCGTCGCGCGTACAGAAGGATGACAAGTTCTTAGCAAACAGTTGAGATACTGTAGAATCGAAACCCTCCAGATGATCGATCACAGTTTTGAGGTCTGGATCAGCCCGTTGCCGGGCCTTTAAATCAGAGGAACTGATAATGCCAAGAAAATGGCCGTCTTCATCCGTACTGTCATGGGCCAACTCCACGGGTGATCGAGACAGTGTGTCAGCATCTCCATGTTTACGTCCGGATTTATAAACGATAGAGTAATCAAACTCCTGCATACGAAGGCTCCACCGTGCAAGACGTCTTGATGGATCTCGAAGACTAGCTAGCCAACACAAAGCATGATGGTCTGTCACAATTTTAAAATTACGGCCGTAGAGGTAAAGTCGGAATTTCATTGTGGCCCAAACGACGACGAGACACTCCTTTTCAGAAGTTGAATAGTTTGATTCTGCCCGAGAAAGGGTGCGGCTGGCATAAGCGATCACTTTTTTCTCGCCTTGCTGGTGCTGGACCAGAACAGCACCCAGACCGACATTGCTGGCGTTGGTGTGAATTTCGGTGGCAGCGTCCTCATCGAAGTGTGCAAGAACGGGAGGGTTGTGCAGCCGATGGCGCAACTCGGTGAATGCCTCTTGCTGCTCGGAAGACCAGACATACGGGACGTCATCACGTGTCAGGCGCGTCAAAGGTTCTGCAATCTTGGCAAAATCGGCAATAAAACGGCGAGAGTACGCGCACAGGCCCAAGAAACGTCGGATGCTTTCTTCGTGGTAGGGATGGGAAAATTGGCTATAGCGTCTGTTTTATCAGGATCAGGCTGGACACTGTCAGCGCTAACCACATGACCGAGGAGAAATTTTAGCTGCTGATATCCAAAGTGACATTTTTCCGGTTTGAGTGTCAAATCGGCCGAGCGCAGAGCGTCCAATACCGTTTGCAGCCGCTTAAGATGTTGGTCAAACGTTTCTGAAAACACGATGACGTTGTCCAAATAAACCAAACAGGTTTGCCATTTAAGACCAGCAAGTACTGTGTCCATCATTCTCTGGAACGTCGCTGGCGCTGAGCACAGACCCAAAGGCAATAATTTAAATTTATATAAGCCATCGGGAGTCACAAAGGCAGTTTTTTCCCGATCGCGCTCATCCACTTCCTATCTGCCAATAGCCACTTTTTAAATCAGTGGAGGAAAAGAACTTGGCGTTGCGAAGTCGATCGAGTGAATCGTCGATACGGGGCAACGGGTATACATCTTTTTTTTGTGATGTCATTCAGTTTCCTGTAATCAACGCAAAAACGCAGTGTGCCATCATTTTTCTTAACCAACACGACTGGCGACGACCACAGACTTTTATACGGCTGAATAACATCATCATTAAGCACTTCCTGGACTTGTGTCCGAATTGCCTCTCGTTCTTTGGCCGAAATACGGTATGGTTGCTGTCTCGGTCAGACGTTAAGATGCGATGCTTGGTGATAGAAGTTTCCGGACTTTCGACGATGAGACAAAGCACGGGGCATACTGCAGCAGTAACGCACGCAGGTCGCGTTGTTGACAGACAGAAAGGTCACTGCTAACATCGATGTGGTCTAGAACACTGGGAGTATCAATAATGTCAGATGCAAAACATTCAAAAACTTCCTTTAACAGTTCGCCCAAAGCGATGGCAGTAGAGCGATAGAGGTGGCGAGATTCATTCGGGAAGTTCGTGACATGAAGCTCAGAATGACCATTTCTGAGAATAATTAGGCTTCAAGCTGCACAGATGTCATGAGAAAATAAAAGCGAACGGTTACCTTCAGCTATTATCGCCCCGTCACGAAGCCCGTCGCACATAACACTCACAAGCACGCTGGAGTGGGGAGGCACTGAAACACACTCGGCTGAAACCCGTAAGGCGCACGTACGTTGGCCATCGGTGGGGCTGGCAGCCGCTTTCTCCGTTGAGAACGAGACCGTTCGCTGTCGGAGATCGATGATGGCGCCATATTCCCGCAGGAAATCCACACCGAGAATCAAATCACGAGAACATTCCCGGAGAACGACGCAGCTGACAACGAACGTTGACGTACGAATCTGGATTCTAGCCGTGCACTGTCCAATAGGAGTAATTACATTCCCCCCAGCCGTGCGTATTTGCGTGCTACACCATGGTGTCATAACCTTCCTAAGGTTCGCCGCCAGCTTCCCACTCAAAATCGAAAAGTCTGCTCCGGTATCCACTAAAGCGCTGACATTATGACCATCGATGCACACAGGGATGTCCAGCGATAGCCTGTCTCGTGAACCAAATGCTGTCGTTTCTGCTCCAAAATCCGTATCTGTTCTCATTGGGGGGACTTCTTCGCGCTGACATTTAGCGGCCCCGCCCCCGGAGGTCGCTCTACTCAGTTTTCCCTGTGGGGGCTTGGCGAGCGACCAGGCGGTGCTCGCGGGAAGTCACCAGATGTTGAAGGGGGTTGCCGACGTGGGGATGGAGACCTGGATTGTCGGCGCGCCATCAGGAGGTTCTCTTGTGCGCGGTTGTCTCCAATGTCACAAGGTAGTTGTCCGAACGTGCGTCTAGGTGCGTTGGTGTAAAAACCTTCCGGACCGAGTTCCCGATAAGGGCACCACCGGAGAATGTGACAGTGGTAGCAAAGGCGGCGGCTCCGTGGGGCCCGCCAGATGTCCGGTCGTCGAATGTTCGACCACGGTGGCCGCACGCACTGCGTTGGCTGCTGTACAGGAATGTATTGCGTTGGCAGCTGGACGGGCATGCACTGGGTTGGTGGCAACGTAGACGACGGAGCTTGGACGGGAACTGGGCGTCGGAGAATGTCAGCGTAAGTCGGAAGAGGATAATCGGGAACAGGGGTACCTTGAGCTTCAGCAACATGCATCGATTGCTGCGTGACCTGCTGAATCTCTTCGCGGATCATATGTGCGAGAGAATCACCCCTGGGTTGGAACGTGCCACAAACCTTCTGCAGTTCCTCGCGTACAATTGCACGAATAAGATCTCGGAGGTATTTAGTATTGCTTACAGCAGCCGTAAGAGGCTCGGCAGCAGTCATAGCGAGGATTGGGCTGTCGTAGACCACCGAGCGGCGTTGGTGTAGGATCTATTCCATGGTGACCGCCTCTGTTCAAAATGAGGTAACTGTAGTTGGTGGGCTACGTACACGACCAGCAAAAAGCTTTCTTTAACGCCATGCATCAGGTGGCGCAGCTTTTTCTCTTCAGACATGTTGGGATTCGCACGTCGAAATAGTTTCGTCATGTCCTCAACATACATCATGACGGACTCGTTTGGCATCTGTTTCCGAGATTGTAGAGCCCGTTCTGCTCGTTCGCGCCTATCCAGGCTGACATACGCCTCTATGATAAGATGGCGAAACTGAGGCCATGATGTTATTGTACCTTCTCGGTTCTCATACCATGTCAAAGTATGGTCTTCCAGGCAGAAAATGGCGTTCCGTAGCTTTAAGTTGTCCCACTGATTAAAGGATGCGACTCGTTCGAACTGAGTGAGCCAATCCTCAACGTCTTCATGCGCAGTGCCATGGAACGATTTCGGCGCTCGGGGGTTTTGCAAGTAAACATGAGTACCTTGCATGACCGACGTAGTGCTTTGAGCGGCTGGCCGGAGGCTCATTGTTGAAGTGGACTCCAAGGGCCCGTGTTTGGGAGGAAGGCCGAGGTTCCTCTGGCTGACGCGATGAACTGGCGTGTCCACAGGCAAAAGCTCGGTGTCGTTGGTTCGCGGAGGGGTGTGCGACATTGAGAGAACAATCACGCAGCACCTCCACCAAAACTTTCACGAAGACAGGGATTTATGGGTATCGGCAACAATGGCAGATACACACAGTCAAGACAGAGGTTCCCAGCAAACGGTAACACGAGGACACAAGCTCAAGAGTCCACAGTCCTAGCTAGCCGAAGCGCGTGAGGGTCTCCAACTTCTTCGTCGTTCAAGCGCTACCTCGAACCGTCAGGTGGCAATGTAAAAGGCCGTTTTGCACACATTATCTGGCCGAATTTCAACCTTCAGATACTCTAAGTGCGCGTCGAGAATTAGGAGCTTATCGACAGCGAACGTGTATATGATCTCGCCTAAGCTTAGGAAATGCTATGCATCATTCTTCGTTCCAGCTATTAGCCGCCGATAGTGCACGTTCAAGCGTAAAGTGTGATCTTTCTCCTGGGCAAGACCTGCCGCATGAGCACCACTAAGGACTCAACACTCGCCGCATGATGACAGGATCAAGAACTCCAAAAGCCTCTTCTATATAAACCTACTGCTTGGCGTCCCAGAGACCTCGGGTTACATTTTCCGGCCCAGCCATGACTATACGTGCTGCATCGAACTTCTCCAAAAACAATATGCAATCAACTTGTTGCAGTTTTCCAGCAAAGGCAAATGCGTCCAAGTAGAGGCTCTATTAGCTACTGGCATTACCCGGGTTTTTGAGCATTATCACTTCCAATCACTTGCACAAACCTTGGCCGTGGCTTAGCTCAGCTAAGCCAAATATACGTAGCGAAAGCATGTGTGCCTGGCGCTGGGCAGCTTACTACTCTCAAATCCAATTTATTTCCATCTATTCTAGTGTAATTCGATCCAGCCCAGTTACGTGCAGTTCATTTCAGGCAAATGAAATCAATTCAACTGAAACCAGTCCAGTCGAGTCTTCACTCTGAACCCAGCACTCACCTCCTATAACATTACCCTAATTGCTGCATATACTATATTTTGCTGAACCTAAACACCATATTTTAAAAGCAATTTTTTGTAGAATATAATCCTGTAATATACAGATACTAGTGTTGAGTTCAGTTCAGTCGTTCAGTCGTGTCCGACGCTTCGTGACCCTATGGACCATATCACGCCACGCTTTTCGGTCTGTGACTATCTTCCTAGCATTACATAACTTCATCTGCAGCGCCTTCAGGGTACCATTTAACCATTGCGTTCGCTGCCAACCCCTTCTCCGGTGACCCTCAACCTTTCCCAATATCAAATCTTACTCCACCAACTCCTCTCTTCTCATCAGATGACTAAAGTAGCTGAGCTGTAACTTTAGAATTTGACCCTTCAATTAGCAGTCAGTGTTTATGGTCGACAATATCCACTGATGTGATCTTCTGGTAGTCCAAGGAACTCTCAAGAGTCTCCGCCGGTACCAAAATTCAAACGCGTAAATTCTTCGGCGGTCAGCCTTCTTCACAGTCCAACTCGCGAATCCATGCATCACAACTGGAAAGACCATAGCACGAGTTATACGGATCTTGGTTGGCAGACTAATGACTCTGCTCTTTACTAGACAGACAAGGCTAGCCATGGCTTTCTTTCCCAGAAGCAGGCGTCTCCTAATTTCATGGCTGCAGTCTACTTCCGGGGTAATCTTGGAGCCCAAGAAGAGAAAATCTGTTACAGCTTCCACTTCTTGTTCCTTGGTGCTCCAGGATTTGACAGCGCAAGACGCCATGATCTTTGTCTTTTTTATTGTTCAGTTTAAGCCCGAACTTCTCACTCTCTTGTACGCGCATCAATAGTCGCTTGAGTTCCATTTCTCTTTCTGCCATTAAAGTGATATCATCCGCTTATCTAAGGTTGTTGATACGTTTTCCAGCAATCATAACTCCAGCTGAACACTCGACCATACCGGCCTTCCTCATGATGCACTCAGCATATAGGTTAAATAGGCAGGGCGACAGTATGCAGCCTTGTCTCACTTCTTTCTCAACCAGAAACCAATCAGTGAGACCATGCCTAGTTCTGGCTGTAGACCTCTTGCCCTTCATACAGGTTCCTGAAGAGACAGATTCGGTGAATTGGAACTCCCATCTCGTGGAGAGCTTGCCACAGTCTGCTGTGATCTACGCAGTCAAACGCTTTCGCATAATCAATAAAAAAGAAGTAGATGGGTTTCTGGAACTCTCTTGCTTTTTCCGTGATCCAGAGAAATTTGGCAATCTGATGTTTGGCAATCTGATCTCTAGTTCCTCTGCTCTTGCGAAACCCAACTTGCACGTCCGGAAGCTCCCGATCCACATACTGCTGCAGCCTACCTTGGAGAAATTTCAACACCACCTTGCTAGCATTCGAAATAAGAGCAATCGTGTGGTAGCTGGAACAATATTTGGCACTGCCTTTCTTTGGAAATGGGCTGTAAACTGACCTCCTCCAATCCTGTGGCCACTGCACGGTTGTCCAAATTTGCTGACATAATGTATACAGAACGTTAACAGCGTCATGGTTGAGGTTTTGAAGCAACTCAGCTGGAATGCCATCAATTCCGTTAGCTTTGTTCTAAACAAGGCTGGCTAAGGTCCATTCAACTTCACTCTTCAGGATGCCCGGCTCGAGATTGGTAATCACAACCGTCTGATGTTGGGTTTGCACATCCGGGTCCTTCTTGTACAGTTCTGTGTATTCCTGCCACCTCGTCTTACTCTCATAGGCTTCAGGCATCTTTAACGGCGCGTATATGTGGATGTTTGGAATTAAGCTGTCAAAATTCACAAGAAGACAATTTTCCGTCACTTTAGCTAAAGCGGCTTTCTCGCGGGCAGTTTCAAGCCGCCACTGATTTGAAACCGCGCTGTCTACATTGGCTAGCCTTTCCGCCAATTCTTTTCCTTTCCACACTGCTAAGAAAGAAAGAAAGACTAGAGCGTGATGCTGTTTGATTTGCAGGCAAAGTGGCTAGACACTTTCTCTCCTCTAGCTCGAAGCCGCTCTCTGATGGCCAAGCGCCTTGTTTCATACTTCAGGAACACCTTGCAGCCACCCTCTAACTCCTTCCAGTAGAATGAAAACTAGAACAAAATGGCCGACAGCACATGCAGGAGTGGAGTAGACGGTACGGCACTTTTGTGTCAAGATGAATGCGCTCCCCGGACCTCCAAAAATGTTCTCCCCTCTAAGGTATTCGCATCAATGATGATGGGTAAAGGGATGGAACGTATTCTTTTTTCGACGCTGTAAATGTATGAGCCGAAAGGATAGCACACCAAATAGGGCTTGGGAATTAGTATTCCTACCAGTAATTGCACCCAGGTTTTTGCCTCACCCAATCTTCAAATTTGAACGTCGGATCTTCACTCCTGTCATAGCTGAACTTGCCAAGGGAAACATAACAAGCAGATATCGCTTATGGAATCATCCCTATACTACGTTCAAATACACCTCAAAGACAGATCAGGAGATTGGCGCTCAAAGCGGCCTTCCTATTATCAGCTTCGGCCTGTCATTCTGAATTCTCGGTCAACCATACTGTATCTCCTGGTGTCGAATTGCCTGCAACTGCAACGCACGTGCTTCGTCACTCATTACGATGTCATGAAACAATAGGAAAATCAAACGATTCCCGGCATTTCTTTAACAGATTCAATTCGTTTTTTAGTTATTCATTGTTATTATTTTTTATCTAAATATGTAATTCAATATACGAATTATATGCTCTTGTTTCACTCCCTCGGACCGCTCTCGAAAGGGCAACTTTCTCCATGAGCCACAGCGCGATTGAGCTGTGCACTAGTTACTTTTGGTCGGAATGAAACGATAGCCCGACACCAGATAGGCGCTATGTAACTGGCATTCTATTTTGCTTTGTGGGACAATTTTTCAGTATTGTTGCGAAGCTTACTGTGCGTAATGGCGCTTTGAAAATGAATGAGAAGACGTTTTACTAGCAGCGATAAAAGAAAAACGTGAAGGTAAATTGCCAGCAAAAGGTGGGGCAGAACCTTACCGCGCACCGGTTCTTAAGAGCTCCTACTTTTTGTTCCAGTTTGAGTTCAGTTAAAAATGGCGAAAAAAATTCGGACTCTGTTCGGTTTCGCTTCCTGTTCCGATTCAACACCCTGCTTCTAATACGCCTCTTTGTTTTCCACAAACAATACCAAATATTGCTAAAGAGTGTTTTCCTCATACGCACTATAATCTTCTACATGGCTTCATTACATACGGACGCAGTTGAAAGAAGGCGGCCGTGCAGCATGCGTTATCGCTCGTGTTACAGAATGCAATGTGGATAAATTTGTCGAATCTTCGCTACGTTGTTGTCTATTGTCGATATCTAGTTAAGAAGATAAGTTAGATATATTACATGCCGCTGGTCGATTATAGGACCAAACATGCGCTCATGCAGCAAGCAGATCTTTGCTGATTAGACATCATATTGTCACGTACAAGGTGATGAGGATATCAAGAATAGGGTTAGCTCCGATACAACAGCGGTGAGCAGCACAGACGCAAAACCCGCAAGCAACACTTCGTCGCCCTTCACTCAGTCATGCGTCACCTGGCAATGCTAGGTGGCATTACCCCCCCCCCCTTCCGAAAAAAAAAGGAAAAAAAAAGTGGAGACGGCCAGTGAGAACGGTGTGCCAAGTAAGAGAGTGGTCACAGGAGGTGGCCGTGCGTTATCGCTGGTAGTACGGCTTCAGCCGCACAATGTGCACAATGTCCGAGCTGGTCTTTCGACGTTTTGAAAGTGCGGCGCCGTCTGGAATAACTTCATAACTGAGGTCACTCACACGACGCAACACTTTGTACGGCCCGAAGTAGCGAGAAAGGAGTTTCTCTGACAAGTCTGGACGGCGAACTGGTGTCCACACCCAGACTTGGTCCCCAGGTTTGTAGTGAACCTGGCGGTGCCGGAGGTTGTAGCGGTGTGCGTCAGAGGTCTGCTGCCGCCCGATGTGCACACGGGCAAGTTGGCGGGCTTCCTCAGCGCGGATGGCCTACTGCTGGGCATCTGGGGGAAGCTGGTCATCATCTGGGCACGGGAGCATGGAATCGAGCATGCTCTGATCTTCACGCCCGTACACAAGTCGAAATGGTGTGAAGCGCGTTGTTTCTTGTTGGGCTGTATTATACGCAAATGTGACGTACGGCAGCACCTCGTTCCAGGTCTTGTGCTGCACATCGACGTACATTGACAACATGTCCGCAATCGTCTTATTTAACCTTTCGGTAAGACCATTGCTCTGCGGATGGTACGCTGTGGTCTTGCGATGGGTCGTGTAACTGAACTCAAATATGTGGTTGATGAGCTGCGAAGTGAAAGCTGTCCCTCTGTCGGTAATGACATACGAAGGGGCGCCATGCCGCAAGACTATGGTATGCATGAAAAACTCGGCTACTTTGGGAGCTGTGGCATGAGGGATTGCCTTTGTCGCACCGTATCGGGTCAGCTAGTCAGTAGCGACTACTATCCATTTGTTTCCGGCCTGCGACAAAGAGAAAGGGCCAAAGAGATCCATGCCAGTTTGGTCGAACGGAATACGTGGTGCTCTAACGGGCTTGAGAAATTGGGCAGGCTTCAGAGGCGGTGTTTTACGGCACCGGCATTCGCGACAGCTTCTTACATAGCGTTTCACAGTTGCGGAGAGTCCTGGCCAGTAATACATGTTGCGGACTCGAGCAGGCGTCCGTGAGTAACCCAAATGACCAGACGTCGGTTCGTCATGGCAAGCAAGTAGAATATCCGCACGGAGTTCGCATGGTACTACCAGAAGGTAAGCTCTTTCTTGGCCTTGGGAGTTTCTTTTATACAAGACGCCTTGCTGCATACAGAATGAACCAATGTGCCGAGATAAGCGTCGAAGGAGCGTCGTATCACGCCCTTATAGATAATCGATGAATGGAAGGATGTCTGGATCAGTTCTTTGTCGATCCCTGAGCTCAGATGCACTGAGAGCTCCTAGAAAGCCGTTGTCGCCATCGGCTGCAGCATCGTCAGTGTCAACGGGGGCTCGTGACAGCGCGTCAGCGTCTTCGTGTTTGCGGCCTGACTTATGAACAATAGTTATGTCAAATTCCTGAAGCCGTAAACTCCAGCGTGCAAGGCGTCCCGATTGGTCTCGCAGATTTGCCAACCAGCACAAACAATGATGGTCCGTGAAGACTTTAAATGGTCGGCCGTAAAGATAGGGGCGAAACTTCATAGTGACCCACACGACCGCCAGGCATTCCTTTTCTGTGGAGTAGTTCGTTTCGGCGCGAGAAAGTGTGCGGCTAGCATAGGCTATTACTCGCTCGATCCTGTCTTGATGCTGAACAAGGACCGCGCCAAGACCGATACTACTGGCGTCCGTGTATACCTCTGTGTCAGCAGCTTCATCGAAGTGCGCCAGAACAGGGGATGTTTGAAGGCGCTCGCGAGGCAAAGAAAAGGCCGTTTGCTGCTCAGAGTTCCACACAAAAGAGGTGTCCTTCCTTGTGAGGGGCGTCAGAGGTTCCGCAATTTGAGAGAAGTCCGCAATGAACCGCCGATAATATGCGCACAGGCCGAGAAAGCGCTGAACAGCCCTCTTGTTAGCTGGAACGGGAAACCGTGCGACGGCAGCAGTCTTATCGGGGTCCGGGCGTACCCCATCAGCGCTCACAACATGGCCAAGGAACTTGAGTTCTGTATACCCGAAGTGGCATTTCTCGGGCTTCAGCGTGAGATCAGCAGAACGGAGCGCTTCCAGTACAGCTCGAAGGCTTTCGAGGTGTTGGTCAAATGCTTCGGAAAAAACAACTACGTCGTCCAAGTACACAAGACAGATCTGCCCTTGAGGCCAGTGAGGACGGTGTCCATCATCCTTTGGAATGTAGCTGGGGCAGAGCACAATCCAAATGGGAGTACTTTGAATTCATATAGGCCATCTGGATTGACAAATGCGGTTTTTTTCTCGGTCTCTTTCGTCTACTTCGATTTGCCAATAGCCGCTTTTCAAATCAATAGATGAAAAATACTTCGCACGTCGCAATCTGTCCAGTGAGTCATCGATGCGCGGCAACGGGTATACATCTTTCTTTGTCACATTATTCAATTTCCGATAGTCGACGCAAAATCGAAGAGTGCCGTCTTTCTTCTTGACCAGGACTACTGGTGAAGACCACGGACTTTGTGAAGGCTGCAAAACACCATTATCCAGCATCTCCTGAACCTGCGTCTGGATCACTTCTCGTTCTTTGGCAGACACACGATAAGGCTGCTGTCGTATAGGGCGAGCATCTTCATAAGTAATGATGCGATGTTGCGTAATGGGCGTTTGACGAACCTTCGAGAAGAAGCAAAACAGTGCTTGAAATCCAGCAACAGTAGCTATAAGGTCCGCCGTTTCTCCTTCGACAAGTGGTAGTTAATGTCGATGTTGTCAAGAGATGGCTCATTTGTTTCGACTGTCGTGGATGCAAAACAGACCGGATCGTGCGTAACAGGGTCAGCGAAAGCGATAGCAGTTCCCGGAAACAAGTGCCAGTGCTCATTTGAAAAATTTGTGACAAGGAGTGCAGCCCGGCCATTGTGAAGCGACAATAAACTTCGAGCAGCGCAGATGTCTTGAGCAAGCAGGAGTGAATGGTTCGCTTCCGCTACAGCATCGCCGGCACGGAAATTGTCACAGGTAACTTCCACAAGAACACTGCTTCGCGGCGGCAGCGAGACGCTCTCGGCGGAAACGCGAAGTGCGGCATTGCAAGGACTGCTACTATCTCGTTCGGCAGATTGTCCCATCGAAAATGTGATGCTTCTATTTCGCAGGTAGAGATGGCCTGGTTCACCGCAGTGGAAGCAGAGTGGACGGCGGTCCCGCGTGCGCAAAATGTCGGCTTTGCGTCGGGGCAGAGGACGTTCGTCGAAGTACGGCACTGGTTGCACCGAGGGCAGCGGAACTGTAGGCGGCGCGGGAATGGGTGGCGGTAGAGGGGGAGCCTGACTCTGCAGGACTTCTGTATATGTCGGACGATTTTCGGTCCCCGACAGCAATGGCGGGCTCGTAACTATAGGCGAAAGAGGGTTTTTGAGCGCCTGTCGTGCCTCCTCCTGCACTATAGCAGAAACGGAAGCTGGCGATTGCTGCAGGAGGTTCCAGAACTTTCTCCGTTCTTCGCGCACGACACTGCGAATTAGTTCACGCAAAGCATCAAGATGCCGCTCGGAAGATACAAATGACTCCGCTGTTGTGCGAGTATGGAGAGGTCGGTTATAAGCCGCGGCACGTTGTTGTAGCACCCTTTCCATTGTGGCGGCCTCCGCAAGGAATCCGTTTACAGTCGACGGCGGGTTGCGCACAAGGCCTGCGAACAGTTGCTCTTTCAAACCCTGCATCAAGTGCCTGACCTTTTTGTTCTCGGACATGGCGGGATCGGCTCGCCTGAAGGGGCGCGTCATGTCCTCGACGTACGCTTGGACACTCTCATTCGGCATCTGGATGCGAGAGTCAATGGCACGTTCTGCACGTTGGCGACGATCCGCGCTAGTGTAGGCCTCGAGCAGTTGACGACGGAATCCCCGCCACGATGTTAACATTTGCTCTCGCTTCTCGAACCAGATCCGGGCACCATCCTCAAGGCTGAAGTAGACGTTCCTTAGTTTGGCAGTATCGTCCCACTGGTTAAAAGCAGCGACACGTTCGAACTGAAGGAACCAGTCCTCCACATCCTGAAAGAGGTCACCATGGAAAGACCTCGGTACCCGAGGGGCCTACAAGGTGTAGTTACAGGCCGGTGCGACGCCCCTTACCTGCTGAGCAGAAGCACTAGATGTCATGGCGGCGGGTGATGGCTGAAACTCCGGAGACAGTCCCTGGAGCCATCGAATGGAGCGATGCACGGGGGTGTCCTATGGCACAGGGCTGGCGCGACGTCTTTCAGATGGAGACTCTTGCATAGGTGATCTTACCCAGCACCTCCACCAGAATGTCACGTACAAGGTGATTGAGGATATCAAGAATAGGGTTAGCTCCGATACAACAGCGGTGAGCAGCACAGACGCAAAACCCGCAAGCGACACTTCGTCGTCCTTCACTCAGTCATGCGCCACCTGGCAACGCTAGGTGGCAATGTTTTGATGACTAAGTTTTACACTTATGTAGTTGTGACGCATTAGTTTTGGTAAAATGTTTACCGGCTTCCGTGCGAAGTTTGCGGAGACTATCAGCACAAAAATGTCGTAAATGTACACGTCTACATCGCGAAGGCCATCGAAGACTTCATTCACTTGCTTCTAAAAAACGTCGGGCGCTCATGAGGCCAAATGGCATGCAGAGAAAGCAGTACCTTCCTTAGGGGGTAGGAAAGGTGCACAATTTCAGATTTTTTTCGCCTATAGGTATCCGTAGAAAACCACAATTAGCATGTAAACAGGTGAAGAAGTCAGCCCCGGCCAACTCACCTTCCATTCCCTCGCGCTTTGAGTGCTGGTAATGCTGCCTTTGTATGTGCTCGTTTACCTTCCCTGGGTCCATGCAAACTCTACGTTTGCCGTCTTTCATCCTGTCCTGCTTCTCCATAATGCCTGCAGCTCCATCTTCGCAGCTACTACTGCAGAGGCTCTAGAAGTGACAGGGGGACCTGAGGACAGGGGACCTCAGCGGGACGACAGCTCTCGGATCTGCTTGCATAGTAGGATTAAATTAGGTAGCCTAATTCCTGGAAGACATGCTCGACATTTTTAATTGACTCATACTGCGAAGAGTTTACAGTGGTGCCGAAGTGCGCCAGCAAAAAACTTGATTGTAGTGTAAGTGTTAACACGTCACCCCCTGTGTCATCATTCTTAAAGGGCTATGACTCCTCTGTTGTACTCTCGCAGAACTGCACTAGTAAGCATCAACTCCAGTGCCAGCAGCGTCTTGAGTCAACCGCGAATAGAAGTAGGTGGGTGGACAGAGACCCGGTGTCTACTTTGACGAAAATATTGTTCCAGAAACTTTAGCTTCCAGTTTCCTGTCCTTGCTGCTTGGTCTTCCAGCTCCAACGTCCAGAACCTAAAAGTCATCGTCGCTGCTCTCTTTGCTTAATTGGCCTACTGTGGACTTTGCTGGACAACTGCAAAGTGGTGAACTTCGCAGCATTGATTGCCATTTTTCAGGTAGGCTGTGTACTGCCTATGATTCTTCCGCTGATGGAACTTCTTGCGATGGTGCTGCTTCCTGCACTCTTCGCCACGTTTTAATTTTCATGGCATTATCGTACTTCAGTGAACGTCCGGTTGTCTGGTAGTTAAGTACGATTGGGAAGAGCAATAAGGTATGCTATATTTTTACTGTTAACGGAAAAAACACGAGTAAATTGCCTTGGTTCCTAAATCAATTATTTGACTGCAGAGCTCTGCGGAAAGTGGATGTACTTATTAAATAGAAAGAATGACTAGGCTATGTCGGCAAGATCATGTGTAAAGAACGTGCCCGCTCAGAACCTGCCCGTTAAAAGTTAAATTGGTTCACAGGAAGGGAAAGGCGCAGTAACTGTCACACTTGCTCTGTAGACACCCGAACCGCGCCGTAAGGGAAGGGAGGAAGGTGGGAATGAAAGTGGAAAGAGAGAAAGAGGAGCCGTAGTGGAGGGCTACGGAGTAATTTCGACCACCTGGGGATCTTTAACGTGCGCTGACATCGCACAGCACACGACGCCTCTTCGTTTCGCCTCCATCGAAACGCAGCCGCCGCGGTCGGGTTCGAACCCGGGAACTCCGGCACAGTGGTCGGGCGTCTTACCACTGCACCACCCCGGCTCAGATTTAGGAGCAAACGTACGGTTGTGATCGGTAGAGGATGATGTGAAGATAGTGCAGAAAAAATTTAGGGGGGCACTTTGACTCACTAAAGTGCTTCAATGTGAAAGCCTTCCCCGCCGCGCTGCTTTGACATTGAATGCGCGACCGTTTCTGATTGACTAGAATTGTGACGTAAACTGCGATTTTTCTTTGCTGTCAATCAATTTTAAACACCGTTAATGCTTGATGTACTGCGTATGCTCTATGGTGCGGCGTCCGAGAAAGGCCAAATGACGCATGGATCGGCAGCATGGATCAGACGCCCGGCGGGGTCAGCTTCGTATATGCGTGGATCTCCTGATCACGTCATCGCCAGTCATGACGCACTGACCAGATGTGACGTCATGATTGCATCACATTCGGTGATGACGTCATGGCCAATAATGTCACCATGTGACTGCTAAGAACGACTCGAAACGTCTAATCATTACTATTGTTTAGTAATATTTATCCATGACTTGCACTTTCTGAGTACTAGTTAATGTCTGGCTTATGTGTGTTAAACACCCCTTAACAGTAAATGAGGGTTAGTGATAGTTACGATGACCTCCATATGTATGGGTTCCTATGAACATCTGCTTAACCATTCTATTTTTAGTCGTAAATTATCACGAAATTCTGATGAAGCCTTAAAGGATGTTCCATCCGATTGCCATTAAGTATCGATTCAATGGTGACTGGTATATGCCCTTATAACGCATGCACCCGAAACGTGGAAACATTTGTTAACGACAGCATGGGGCATTAAAAGGCTTTCGACTTAAAATGTTGCGTCATTAAGATGATAGGTAATTAATCAGAGCCAGAAGTAAAAATGTAAAATCAATCAGAATTCGAATGAATGCAAATTTTTATTTTCCACCGAAAAGCGACCCTCCATTTTCTGCGCCCGGCCCGCAGGCTAGGGGGGGGGGGGGGTCGTGAAGAGCACCGCAGACAAAGGATTAGTGAAGGGACAGGAGTTCTTCACGGCCTCAACCGCCAGGCGGATGGCCTGCTGCTACACGATGGGGCCTCCGCTCCGCAGCCTAACCTCCCAGGCTTCTCTACTATTAATGTTCATGCTGGAGACTTGGGAGTCGGCACATTTCCAAATATTTTGATCTAGTTGCCTTTTTGGCCGCACGTTTCGCATTTAGAATCTTCTTCCTCCCCGGTCTGTGTACCTCCATTTTTTCCAGCTTCTCCGTCGAGGTGGATATGTGGAGACCTAGTGCTCGCTAGACGCATTTCCTAATTAGAGTGTCGACTCTGTCAAGTTCAGCGTTCTTCATGTTGAAGAAAGGTGTCGCATAGCACATGCGGCTGATAACGTAAGCCAGTGTCATCCTCAGTACACTGCGTTCTTTGAGACTGTGGCCTTTGAGCGCTACTCTCCTGAGGATGCCCGCGACTTGTGCCGCGTAATACTCCAGTTTCTTTATGGTTTTCGTGTTCTGACTATTCGCTTGATGGACCATTCCTACTATTCTGATTTCCTCTACTTGAGGTACCAACGAGTTTCCTACACTTATCTTTATGTCTGCTTTATCCTTCTTATTTTTAGGGTTGTATATGAAAAGCTGCGATGTTTGCGGCGAGCAGGATAGGCCTCTTTCGGCTGCGTACTTGACTATCTCGTCTACGGCGGTTTGTAGTTTTCTCTCTTTCTCCGCGTCACTGCCCTTATTTAATCAGAGATTAATATCATACGCGTAAATGCTGAATTTAACGTCTCGTGTCTGGTTTAGTAATGGGGTAATGCCCTCATCGCTGCGGTAAAAAGAAGGGGAGACAGGACGGACGGAACCATGGGGTGTTCCCTTGCTTCCTAGTGTGACTGTAGGGGATTTGAGGTTCTCTAAACTCAGGGTTATCTCCCTGTCCAAGAGAAAATCTTTGATGTAATTGCATGTGTTTTCGCCAACCCCAGACTCTTGGAGTCCCTGGCATATTGCCTCATGTTTGACACCATCGAATGCTTTGGTCAGGTTCAGACCGAAAAAAGTCTTTGTATCTGAAGTGTTCTGATTTAAACTAGAGCAACAGCAACACTGATTTAACTAGAGCAACAGAAAAATAACTCAGGTTACCGACATTCTCAGGTTACCGAAGTGCAGCGGTGGTGTAGCGGTAGAACATCCGCCTCGCATGCAAGAGGACCGGGCTTCAAATCCCGGTGCCGCGCAATTCTCCACCGGATGAAAAAAAAAAAATAAAAAATAATCCGCGTGTTGATGGAATTGCATAAACAGGTTTGGGGTGCGACCTGATGCCGATGAACACCTCCGGCAACGCACTGCCTCACCAGAACAGGAGTTGGCCACCCTGGTGCAGTAATTGGCCGCAACCTCCTATGATAAGCTCCATAAAACCCCGGCCCTCAGTCACCAGCGGCTGCGGAACAACTGACCACGTCGGCGGTCAGACCTGTGACGCAGCAGGGGGTGCTAAGAAAGCCTGGCTCCGCTGGACAGGCCGCCATTGGAAACTTACCCTGGCAACGTTTAATGCTAGAACCCTAGCTAGTGAAGCTAGCTTAGCAGTGCTGTTAGAGGAACTAGAGGGCATGAAATTGGATGTCATAGGGCTTAGTGAGGTTAGGAGGCCGAATGAGGCATATATTAAACTGAGGGATGGGCATGTACTGTGTTATCGAGGCTTACCAGAGAGGCGACGACTAGGAGTAGGTTTGCTTGTCAATAAGTATATAGCGGGTAATATAGATGAATTCTACAGTATTAATGAGAGGGTTGCAGGCATCGTAATTAGGCTAATTAAGCGGTATAAACTCAAAGTTGTACAGGCCTATGCACCTACATTTAGTTATGATGACCAGGCAGTTGAAAGCTTCTATGAAGATGTAGAATCGGCAATGCGAAAAGTAAAGATGCAGTATACTGTACTAATGGGCGATTTCAATGCCAAGGTAGGGGAAAAACAGGCAGGAGACAAGGCAGTAGGTGACTATGGCATTGGTTCTAGGAATAGCAGGGGGGAGTTACTAGTTGAGTTTGCAGAGCGCAATAACTTACGAATCATAAATACCTTCTTCAGCAAACGGAAGAATCGGAAATGGACATGGAAAAGTCCTAACGGAGAGACTAAAAATGAAATCGACTTCATAATGTGTTCAACCCCCGCCATTATGCAAGATGTAGAGGTAGTCGGGAAAGTGCGATGCAGTGACCACAGGATGGTGGGGTCCCGAATAAGCCTAAATCTGAAGAAGGAACGCAACAGATTAGTAAGAAAGAAACCCATCAACGAATTAGCGGTGAGGGGGAGGGCAGAAGAGTTCAGGATCTCGCTACTTAATAGGTTTTCAGCTCTAACTGAGGATGGCGACATTAGCCTAGAGGCAAGGAACAATAATTTCGGAGATATCATTACTGAGTGCGCGATAGAAGTAGGCGGTAGGATAGTTAGAGAGGATACCGGAAAGCTGTCTAAGGAGACGAAAGATTTGATTAGAAACGCCAGAATATGAAAGCTTCTAATCCAACAGACCAGATCGAATTGGCCGAGATATCAAAGCTAATCAATAAGCGCAAGGTGGCCGATATAAGAAAGTATAACATGGAGAAAATTGAGCATGCTGTAAAGAACGGGGGAAGCTTTAAAGCGGTAAAGAAGAATATGGCCATAGGCAAAAACCAGATGTATGCGATAAGGGACAAGGCGGGCAACGTCATCACTAATATGGAAAAGATAGTCAAAGTAGCCGAGGAGTTCTATACAGATCTCTACAGTAGCCAAAGTAGTCACGCCCGTATTCAGATTGGCGGTAGGGAAAAACAGTCAGACGTTCCACCAGTGACGAAGGACAAGTTCAAGAAAGCACTAGAAACTATGAAAAGGGGGAAATCAGCTGGAGAGGATCAGATAACTACAGATTTGCTGAAGGACGGGGGGGATATCGTGCTGGAAAAACTGGCCACCCTGTATACGCAGTGCCTGGTATCATCGACGGTACCGGAACCATGAAAGAATGCAAACATTATCCTCATTCACAAGAAAGGGGACTCTAAGAACCTCAAAATTTACAGACCACTCAGCTTACTGTCTGTTACGTATAAGGCATTTACTAAGGTAATCGCTAATAGAATAAGGACAACCTTAGACTGCAATCAAGCAAAGGATCAAGCAGGGTTTCGGAAACGGTACTCTACTATCGATCATATCCATACCATCAATCAGGTGATAGAAATATGCTCGGAATATAACCAGCCCTTATACATAGCATTCATTGATTACGCAAAAGCATTTGGCTCAGTTGAGACCTCGGCGGTGATGCAGGCATTGCGAAATCAGGGGGTAGACGAGCCGTACGTGAAAGTGGTGGAAGATATATATAGTGGCTGCACAACAACCATAGTTCTGCATAAAGAAAGTAACAAAATTTCCAGAAAGAAAGTGTTAGGCAAGGAGACAAAACTCCCCAATACTTTTCACAGCTTGTTTAGAGGAAGTATTCAGAGACTTGGAATGGGAGCAGCTAGGGATAAGGGTAGATGGAGAATACCTCAGTAATCCGCGATTTGCTCATGACATTGCCTTGCTAAGCAATTCAGGGGATGAACTGCAAATAATGATTGATGACCTAGACAGGAAAAGTAGAAAGGTAGGTTTGAAAATCAATATGCAGAAGACTAAGATAATGCTCAACAGCCTCGGGAAGGAACAGCAGTTTACATTAGGTAGCGAAATACTGGAAGTAGTAGGCGAATATGTTTACTTAGGACAGGTAGTAACCGCACATCCGGACCACGAAAAGAAAATAACAAGAAGAATACGATTGGGATGGAGCGCATTTGGCAAACACTCGCAGATTATGACTAGCAGCTTACCGGTATCGCTCAAGAGGAAAGTATACAACAGTTGCATCTTGCCTGTACTCACCTATGGGGCTGAAACGTGGAGGCTAACCAAGAGAGCTCTACTTAAGTTGAGGACAACCCAGAGGGCTATGGAACGAAAAATGGTAGGGGTAACATTAAGAGATAGAAAGCGTGCAGGGCGGGTCAGAGAAATAACTCAAGTTACCGACATTCTAGTAGAAATTAAGAAGAAGAAATGGACATGGGCAGGACATGTAGTGCGAAGACAGGATAACCGACGGTCGCTGAGGGTAACGAACTGGATTCCAAGGGAAGGAAAGCGCAGCAGGGGGCGGCAGAAAGTTAGGTGGGAGGATGAGATTAAGAAGTTCGCAGGGGTCAAGCGGATGCAGCTAGCACAGAACCGGTTTAAGTGGAGAAATATGGGAGAGGCCTTTCGCCCTGCAGTGGGTATAATCAGGCTGATGATGATGATGATGACCGACATTCTAGTGGAAATTAAGAAGAAATGGGCATGGCCAGGGCATGTAGTGCGAAGAGAGGATAACCGATGGTCGCTTAGGGTAATAAACTGGATTCCAAGGAAAGGAAAGCGTAGCAGGGGGCGGCAGAAAGTTAGGTGGGCGGATGAGGTTAAGAAGTTCGCAGGGGTCAAGTGGACGCAGCTAACACAGAACCGGGTTAAGTGGAGAAATATGGGAGAGGCCTTAGCTGTACAATGGGTATGGTCAGGCTGATGATGATGATGAACAGCAACAATCACCTAGAGACGGCAAGAGAACCCCTTAGCCCCCTCGGTATGGGAACCCAGCGGACGTGAACCCCGCGGACGGAGCCGGAGATCAACGGGGACCCGGTCGAGATCACGATAAATTCGCGATCCGGGACAAGCTCACAGTCCCGGGATACGAACCACGAACGAGGACTCGGCCTGCTATCCAGGGAGCTCAAGCACCCGTGGGGCCGACAGATGTCAGAAAATAAAACAGTAAGCTTCGTTAGCAAAACTTCCCATGGTGAGAAAAGAGAAATTAAAAAGTCGAGGGGAGAACGGAGAACTCAGGGACATGATGATGATAATAAATCGCGAGATTCAGGACCTCAAATCTGAAATTATCGAAACACCCATGGTTTAAAATCCACCGGTAACCCAGTCCAACCCAAACGAACGACACAAAACCATCAACCTACCTTCACTCAATTCCAAATCAAAGCAAGCAGAATTCATGAACTTAGAAATCCCCAGGCCCCCACACTAAAAGCGCTAAGGGCGAGAGACCGATCCTTTCATAGCTCTAAACAGGAAAATCGAACAGCGGATTGACAAATTTTATAAACAATTGGATACATATTAATCTGGAAAAATACTGAGCAAAGCTTAGGGAGCGAGCACTTTATCATAATGCTCATGTTAGTTAAAGGATTCAGAACTAGACGACTTAAGCAACCAAAAATTACAGAATTGTACAAGTTCAGGTAGATAAGAGGAACCGAGGACGTTGGAAGCATCACCGACTCAGAAAAATGTTCCGAAGCACTTAAGAAGCACGTAGAAAAAGCATCAACCACCTTAGAGGACGAGGATGCACCACCAATTCTTCATAGTAAACTGCTAAACATGTGGAATAAGAAAAAAGACCTGGAAAGAAGGCTCAAGGCACAAAGATGGAACCGTAATGTCAGGAAAGAGCTAGCCCGGCACAACAATGATATAGAAATATACGCCTTAAATAAGCGAACAAAACTGGTGTGGCAGATGCGATGATATGAAACGAGGCATGATCCTGTCCAAGGCATGGAATATCATCAGGCACTTGCTGGACCCAGACAAATTAAAGATTCTGGCAAATATTTAACCAAATCAAAGTTGAGCAAGCGTTGGACGGATCGGACGAGTAGCTAATGAACAAATTATTGGAACCATATATTGGCCGAGCAAAGACCGAGAAGTTACCAACGTACACGGGACAACCCAACCTAGACTTAGACGCTCCCATCACGAACGCTGACGTCTGAGCTGGGCGTTAAACGAAATCGGCTCTAGGCCCCGACGGGATCACAAACACGATCTTTAGAAACCTAGATGAAGAATCGATCACGGCCTTAAAGGAATACATAAATAGGGTGTGGGAGGGCGAAAAACTACCACAAGCGCGAAAAAGAGCGAATCTAGTCCTCATACCCAAACCAGGCAAACCACACAAATTAGAAAACTTGAGACCCATCTCGAAAACCTCGTGCGTAGGAAAGCTGATGGAGCACGTAATACAAACGAGACATAGTAGATACATAGAACGAGAACCTCTGGTCATATGAGATGCGCTTCAGGCCAGGCCTAAGCACACAGGACGTGGTGATCAGAATTCAAAATACCAATAGTACCTACGTCGTCTTCCAAGGTATGTGACGTCACGCCAACCCTGAAGTGGTGTGTTTCTGACCTAATGAGCCAAATAATTTCGTGATAGTGATCAGAAGTGTGCATTGAGTGTCGTTGAATCAAGAAACATTCCAAGGGCACTGCAGAATCTGCAGCGGAGAAATGCGCAATCCTAAGCGTTGCTGTATTGTCCTGGAGACAAGTATGCGACATTCGGTGAGGGACAGACAGAGCGTCTTTCCTTTCCTGCAAACCGAATATGGAACACTGATAAACTTTGATGCGTTCAATTGAAGCCCTGTTTTGTTCCACATGGAATGCGCGATGTGCCATGCGCAGCAAAAATGCTCAGGCTTTTGTAGTTTTGAAGTGCAGATTCTATAGTGCTCTGGGAAGTTTTATATTTGTTACGTTTTCTCCAGAATTATTTTCAGATAAGCGGCTGGGATAGATTGTATCATTAGCATAGCTGAGAAGCCTGCTCCGTGGTTTGTGTGATAGCTGTCGAAGAAGTTCGGAAACAATGAACGAGGCAGGCTAAGCAAACTATTGGACACGTTTTCTTTATGAAGGAAGTGCCTATATCACTCAGCTTTTCGTTACTTTAGTTTTAAGTTCGTCATTGATGCGGAAAGGTATCTTTCACTTTCTTGGCTCCCACAAGCCTTTTCCTCCGACTAAGATGCTCCCACTAAGATGGACTAGATGCCACGTACAATTTTCTAAATCTTTTCAGCCGCTCTGAGCCTCACATGATTCCTACAATATCTCAACATCAACGGTATGAAGTAAACGGCCTTGTCATTTATTCTCACGCCACAACTTATTGAACGAAGTTCTGCATGTGATCACGCACGTAGTCTCCAGTTGCCAGTTCTATTAACCTCGCTCTATATCTGATATCTAACATGCTGAGCTGGATGTGCGCGAGGCTTGACCCAAAACAAGCATTTAGTACGCTGTGGTTTGCTGCCGTTGTATACCAGTGCTATTTAACTTCCTCTTACCAAAAAGGTCCTAAACTAGCTTGCAGTTCATAAATGTGAAAAACAGTGTTGAAACCCCGAGTGTAGAAGAGAAAAAGGACGAAAAACAAGATTGAATGTTATCATTAATGTGTTATTAGCTGCATTCCAATAAGTGTTTTCCCGATTCTAGAGGAGTATTTTTATGCGGTCATCTCTGATGGTATGCTTGTACGGATGAATAATTTCTTGAAATATGGACGCCTACACATAATAGCTGTGAAGTTCGTAACACTGTCTGAAGTCTAGAAGGTGATTGGTCTTTTTTATGCATAAATTTCGATCAGTACTGATTACAACCTATTTACATAGCATCACTTCGTGACTGCTGCTTTAAATTGCCACTAGAGTGATCAGCGGTCTGGTGGCCGCGACAATCCAACGGATCCCCGCTGTCCTCCTCTAAAATAGCGCAACATGTCCTTGCACTGGTCCCCTGTTTTGTGGACATTACAAAGCGTTAGCCATCACTGCTGTCTTTTAAACCTGCCATATGGCAGCGTTTTTTAGAGGCATCCGACATCGTGTACTTGTGATGAGAATAATGCTAATATTGTGAGCACTGTGTGGCGCTTCATCTTCCACAAGGCTGAACGTGCTGCTTCATCTTCATCCTGCTCCCTCTTGTAGATACCCATCGTCATCGCGGAGTGTGTTTGGCTGCAGTGCGCGACCACGCCTTCGACCTTCGCGTTGCCTTACACGTGGTGGAGGTGCGCCTTGATTTCCCCGCTGCTTTGTCACCTGCATCCACCTGGAGCTTCGTTCTGGCCGCCGTTTGACCCCGATCACCATCGTCATGACTCAAGAGGGCCACTCCGCTATTCCGGCTTCTACCAACTCGACTCAAGCTCCCCTTGCCACTTGGATTGTCAATAGCCGTCAGCGCGACCCGCAGATTTTCGCCGGTCTCCGCGGCGACGACGCTTATGACTGGCTCGACAGCTACGACCGCGTCAGTGCTTTCAACCGGTGGGACGATACTCTTAAACTAATAATTGTGTCCTTTTATTTGACCGATGTGGCCAAAACGTGGTTTCAAAATCATGAATCGACGATTCCGGACTGGGCTACCTTTAAACAAAAGTTACGCCAGATTTCCTGCGCTCCTAGTGTTCGCACGGAGTCCGCCAAGAATAAGCTGGAAGCCCGACCTCAGCGGTCCAATGAGACCTATACCTCTTATATAGAAGATGTCATTGCACTTTGTCGGCGCATAAATGACACCATGCCTGAGGCCGAGCGGGTTCGGCACGTCCTTAAAGGTATTGGGCCACTCGCCTATAACACCCTGGCCGTGCAGAACCCTACCACAATCGACGCCATCATATCAACTTGTCAACGCCTTGACGAACTACAGTCAATACGCCAGCAGCCTGATCCCACTTCATTTGGTGTCACTGCCGGCGCTGACCTCCGTGCGCTTATTGGTGGATTAATTCGTGAAGAGCTCTCGGCTCAAGGTAATTTGTGCCGCCCTTCATCTGAGCCACATCCTTAAAGTGCCGGCCTGCGTAGCATTATCAAAGAGCTGGCCTCAATGACCTATTCCCCTCACACATCGGTCGCTCCTACCATCTGTCAGGTGCCAACGTACGCCCAGGTCACGTCCTTGCCTCATGCTGTAGGAGCGCCTAGGCCACCGGCGCCTACCACTGCTCATGTCGCTGCATTGGCACCACCTGCCGCGGCGCCGACATACTACCCCGACTGGCGCACAGCCCGCTCTGTTTGTTATTACTGCGGGTACCGAGGCCATATTTCCCGCTTCTGTCGTCGCAGGCTCCAGAATGAACGCCGCGGCTACGACTCATTTGAAGCAGACTACCCTCCTCGCTTTTCCGGCCCTAACCACCGTTCATTCCCTGATTATCCCCGACGTTCATCACCCCCGCCAGAAATCCCCGCTCCGCCTGCTGGTTACAGGCCTTCAAGACGCCGTTCTCCTTCGCCTTTTCGCCGCTTAACCTCGCCTCTCCGTCAAGCTTCACTAATGACCCCCCGCCAATCGGAAAACTGACCGCTGCAGTTTCAGGAAGGAAACCTGCACTCTTCGGCCATCCCAAAAATCCTCCGGAACGTCCCTGGAATATTATTTTAGTGTGGGTTGAAGGTTCATCTGTTGAGGCTTTGGTTGACATGGGCGCCGCTGTTTCTGTGATACACACTGACTTGTGCTCCCGCTTGCGAAAAGTGAAAACGCCCTATGATGGACCTGAACTCCGTGTAGCTAACGGTGCAATAATTCGGCCTTTTGCTAAGTGTACTCTGCGAGTTTTTGTTGATGGTGTCCGCCACCATGTACGATTTGCCGTGATGTCACCGTGCGCTCACCCAATTATTTTAGACTGGGATTTTCTGTCTGCCGCATCAGCCAGCATTTCGTGTCGCGACAGGGTCATTTACATGAACGAGAGCGATCCGTCTTCTGAACTTCCCGAGCCCCGTCATCGCCTGCTTGCCGCTACTATCTCAGTGTTGCGCCCTGGATGCGAACAACTTGTCGCGCTTACTTCTACTGACATTGATAACGGAGATGTGCTAATCGTGCCTTCTGATCGCCATCTGACCCGTGGAATCGCGCTACCACCAAGTCTTGTTCGGTTTGAGCATGGCACAGCGCTTGTCGCTGCTTCGAACACTTCCCCAGAGCCCATTGTGCTGACTAAAGGGACATGTTTTCCTTGTGTCCTGGACATTCACCCGGTGTCCCTCACCACCCTTACCGCCCCCTCTTCCTCACCAGCAGCTTCTTCCGATGCTTCTCTCTGTGTTCTCTTTGGCACCATCAATCCTGACCTTCCTGCGACTCACCGCCAAGCTTTGCAGGAATTACTTCGAAAACACCAAGCCTCCTTTGATGTCACTTCTCCGACCTTGGGCCGAACGTCTTCTGCACAGCACCGCATAATTACAGAAGGTACTTCTATTGTTAGCCGCCGCCCTTACCGTGTTTCCTTATCAGAAAATAAAATCATAGATGATAATGTGAATGATATGCTCCGGCGAGACATTATTCGGCCCTCAGCTAGCCCCTGGTCATCTCCGGTCGTCTTGGTCAAAAAAAAAAAGGATGGGTCCATGCGTTTTGCGCTGATACCGAGCACCTAACAAAGTCACTCGAAAAGATGTTTACCCTATGCCACGAATTGACGACTCCCTCGACTGTCTTCAGGGCGCCGAATATTTCTCCACTTTGGATTTGCGTTCCGGTTACTGGCAGATGCTGATGCACGAAGCCGACAAAGAAAAAACCGCAATCGCTACTCCCGATGGGCTTTACGAATTCAATGTCATGCCTTTTGGACCTTGTAATGCCCCCGCTACGCTTGAGCGCATGATTGACACTGTTCTTAGAGGACTTAAGTGGAAAACACGCTTGTGGTACCTGGACGACATAGGTATCTTATCTGCGACGTTTTCTGATCATTTATGCCGCCTTGTTCAAGTATTAACATGCCTGGTATCCGCTGGTGTCCAGCTGAACACAAAAAGGTGTAATTGCGCCAAGAAAGAAATCAACATCCTGGGCCACCTCGTCAGCCGCGATGGCATTCGACCCGACCTTGACAAGCTTGCTGCAGTTTTGAACTTTGCACGCCCTCAGCGGACTAAGGAACTACGCAGTTTCCTTGGCCTGTCTTCGCACTTTCGCCATTTCATTCGCAATTTCGCTACCATTGCTGCACCGCTCCACCGCCTCCTTACCGACCGTACTACTTTCAATTGGTCCGAAGAATGCGAAAAAACTTTCCAAACCCTAAAGAATGCCCTCACTTCGTACCCTGTTCTCGCTCACTTCGACGACACTGCTGCCACCATTCTCCACACCGATGCCAGCAGCCTCGGTATCGACGCCGTACTTCTCCAACGTGATACCACTTCTCGGGAAAAGGTAATTGCGTTTGCCAGTCGAACTCTAACACCAGCGGAACGCAACTACACCATCACTGAGCAAGAGTGCCTCGCCGTCGTTTGGGCAGTTCAGAAATTCCGGCCCTACCTCTACGGCCGCCATTTCACGATCGTTACCGATCACCACGCTCTGTGCTGGTTATCAACCCTCAACAATTTGACTGGACGCCTGGGCCGCTGGATTCTGCGTTTGCAGGAATACCACTTCTATGTCATATTCAAATCGGGTCGCAAACATCGAGACGCCGATGCTCTTTCCCGCTGCCCGCTCCCAGAATCACCACCTAGTGCTTCTTCGCGCCTTCCTGCGTGCACCCTCGACGTCCCAATGTCGTCCAAAGCTCCAAACACCACCTGTGCTACTCCTGTCGCTGCTCCAGATCGCTACGCCATTATTTCACACCATCGAGAAGATCCCTACTGTCTTTCCCTAATCAACCTTCTCACCGGTGCTTCTCACCCTCCTACCGCTAGGATGCGCAGGCAACTCTAAAAGTTCAAACTTGACAACGGCGTGCTCTCCCGTAATATTTGTTGCTCTGAAGGCACCCGTTGGGTCCCCGTTATTCCGAGAACGCTTCGCACCCGTATCCCGGCGGCTTTCCACGATGATGCCACAGCCGGTCACTTAGGCTTTCATGAAACTTACCACCGCGTGAAAACCCGTTTCTTCTGGCCAGGCCTCGCCTCAAGTGTGGCAAAATACGTCGCCTCTTGTCTGCCATGTCAGCGCCGCAAACGGCCCACTTCTCCTCTTGCTGGCCTACTACAGCCGCTACCTTGCCCTGCTACTCCTTTTGCCGTTGTTGGCATAGACTTATACGGGCCACTCTCATTGTCCGCAGGAGGTAATCGCTGGATCGTCACCGCCGTCGACCACCTAACACACTATGCTGAGACCGCTGCCCTGCCTAATGGCTCAGCAGATGCGGTCGCGACCTTCTTTTTGGAATCGCTCGTACTGCGTCATGGGGCGCCTCAAGTGCTTCTCAGCGATCGTGGTCGGAGGTTTCTGTCGACGATTGTAGCCGAAGTTATTGAGGCCTCAACCACACATCACAAATTGATCTCCAGCTATCACCCGCAGACCAATGGGTTGACTGAGCGGTTCGACCGCACGCTTTCTGACATGTTGTCCATGTACGTCGACCAAGACCACCGAAACTGGGATGTAATACTTCCTTTTGTTACGTTCGCCTACAATACGGCTGTACAGCGGACCACAAGTTACACCCCGTTTTTCCTCGTTTACGGCCGTT
Source organism: Amblyomma maculatum (assembly GCA_023969395.1). NCBI lineage: Eukaryota > Metazoa > Arthropoda > Arachnida > Ixodida > Ixodidae > Amblyomma > Amblyomma maculatum. The sequence goes on along the minus strand of JAJIZL010016168.1, from coordinate 9,147 downwards.
CTCCCGCTACCCTTCTTGACGCCTCTTTCCTTTCTACACATGCCAGTTCCTCATCCTCTCTTCCTGACCAGTTCCTTTCCCGAGTGGCCAAATCTCGCCGGCTTGCTCGCGTCAACACGGAAGCTAGGCAGGAAGACCGCAAGTGCCGCTATGATGCAACCCATCGCCAAGTTTCGTTCCGTCCCGTCGACGAGGTGTTACTTTGGACCCCATTACGCACTCCTGGCCTTTGTGACAAGTTACAGCACCGTTGCATTGGTCCTCACAGTTCTTGCAAAAACCTCCCAGGTCAACTATCGCGTCTCCCCTGTTTACCCTCCTCCGGACTGTCGTTACCGTGGTACTGAAGTTGTCCACGTTTAGCGTATAAAACATTTATTCGGCGCAATCCTGCGGACTAATTGCGGCCAGGCTGGCCGCTTCAACTGCGCGGGCGAAATAGTGTAAGCACTGCGTGGCGCTTCATCTTCCACACGGCTGAACGTGCTGCTTCATCTTCATCCTGCTCCCTCTTGTAGGTACCCATTGTCATCGCGGAGTGTGTTTGGCTGCAGTGCGCGACCAAGCCTTCAGGTCTGCAATAAAGCCTGATCCCCCAAGTCCGACCTTCGCGTTGCCTTACAATATTTTTAAGGTTGGTAATTTACGTAGCATGCAATAAATTTAAATCCGATTTGCTCTGTAAATGCTTACTTCGGAAACTTTTATTTTAAATAATTTGTTATCGGGAACAAACGGAAGCACTATTTGTCACACGTGTTTCTGTGGTCACCTTACTCGCGCCAGCTCCGAACTTTCCACACAAAGGCAGCTTGTAGAGTGCTGGAAATGTCGACGCACATCATAGACTGTTGGCCACAACCCAAGATAAGAGCCAGACAAGACCTAGTATGTAATTCCCTTTTACGATTAGCCAATAAAGTTTTCACCTACTTACTCGCGCCACACGAGAAAGGAGGAATGTGGCAATGAAAGCGGAAAAAAAAGAGTGCCATTGTAGAGGGCTACGGAATAATTTCGACAACCTAGTGATCTTTAACGTGTGCTGATATCGCACAGCACATGGACGCCTCTCCGTTTCGAATCCATCAAAGCGCAGCAGCAAGGTGTCGGGATTCAATCCGTGTACTCCGGCACAGTAGTAGTAGAGTGTTCCGCTCCCGCCAGTCTTTTCCGTTGCAACCTGCCTGCATGCTGCAATGACAGCCTGAGTTTTCTTCTACTTACACAACACATACTGCCTCCTTTAACGAATGATTGCTGTATAATTTCGCGAGCCCTTGTAAGGCGAAAGCCTTTAAGAGCTCATGCTCGCGGCCGTCCGACCGCAACGTTTTAGTTTGATGACGTCATCGATGGTGTAGTATGTCGTACCTTGAGATGAATGATGACGTCCCCAGTAGTGCAGTATGTCGTACGTTGAAATAAACGATGACGTCATCAGTGGCGTTGTCTGTCGTGCATTGAATTAATGATGGTGTCATCAGTGGTGCAGTATGTCGTACAGTGAAATGACTGAGGACCACATTAGTGGTGTAGTGTGACGTACCTTGAAATAAATTATGACGGCATCAGTGGTGTAGAATCATCATCATTATCAGCTGGTTTATACTCACTGCAGGGCGAATACCTCTCCCATATTGTTACAATTAACTCCGTCCTGTGCTAGTCGCATTCACGTTCTCCTGTGAGCTTGACCTCATCCTCCCGCCTAACTTTGTGCCCCGCCTGCTACGCTGTAACTTTTTTGGAATCCAGTTTGCTACTCTCAGGGCCGTCGGTTCTCCTCTCTTTGCACTACATGCTCATTTCTTTTTTTATGTCCACTAGAATGTCAGCAAATTGAGTTATTTATCAGCCCCACGCTGCACACTACCTATCTCTTAATGTTACTCCTACCATTTGTCATCCATGATCCTCAGCGCGGTCATCAACTGAAGTAAAACAATTTTCCTTAGCATCCGCCTTTAAGCACAGAAGTGATACGGGTAGTCTGCTAATCACAATCTGCGAGCACTTGTCAAATGCGCTCCATCACAATCTTATACCCCTGTCCCACGAACACTTTCAATCCTCATTGAACTCGATCTGCATTTGATTCAATGCAGATCGAGGTTAATACACGGCAACTTGCAAGTGCAATCGAACTCAAGTCTGCTTGACTCGAAGCTGCTTCCTCAATCGTTTTTGATATTACAACCATGCTCGAAAGCGGTCCCTGACACCCTCGTTTTCAGCGAGCTGTAAAGTTTGAAAAGAAAGAAATGCAACAGAACCGCAAAAATACCATATCAATGTATTACGAGGCATAATAAAACATTTTTAAAACCTTGTAAGGTGATTCGTGGAAAATTAAGCTTGTTTATATTCAGCTAATTTTATAATCACGGTACCACGATCTCCCGTCAGTAGAAGCAAAGATGACGCCCTCTTCGGCTGCGTCGCGCTGAAACTGGAGCGGAAAAGAAACTGCATGGACTGCTGGGAAGATGGATTAGGTAGCCTGTGGTGCCAAAAGCGACATCCTAGTGTGCACGCTGAAATCGCGGAATCATTTTGCCCCAATCTAGCGTTTCCTTTAGAGACTCATTGCGATTGACGGTGGACGGTTACTGCAGTTACTTTTTGTCCTAAGTAGACATATTTGTCTGCTACATACAGTGCTTCGGTACCTTAAACTTCTGCTCCTTCCCGAGGCGCTGAAGAAAACCGGAAATTTCTACATAAAAATTTTAAGCCTGCTTTTCTGCTGCTGGTGAAGTATGTCATCCTCTAAATTTATTGTGCTTATGAATCAGATGGTGACATCATCGACCATGACATCGCATTCAGTAATTACTGCTCCAGTGAGGACGCCACCAGGTGATTCAAACATATGTGAAGCTAACCTCGCCGGCCGTTCCATCCAGGCGGCCTTGCGCGGGGCCTTTCATTCAGTCGTTTCTCGAACACCGCACCGCACAACATATAAAAGCAGACGCAGGAGAGCAGGCCTCAGCGGCATTTTAAATTGGTCCCTAGGTGAGAAAAGGCGTGGTATATATCAATTCTCCACGGACACGTTAAACGAGCCTTAAGGAAAACGAGGAAGGTGGGAGATAAGGTGCCGAAGTGTGGGACTTGGGATCCCCGAAAAACAGATGCTTTCACCTCATCGAACTTTAGTGTTCCAAAGTGCCGCCTAGAGGATTTCTTCTAGGCATCCTGATCAGCATAAAATTCACCCGCGAAGACGTTAGAGACCACACTGGTTTCGACAAATCGGTTTTACCACCCAGTTCTTTCAGGACCACCTCCCTCCCACCCTGCTCCCATATTTTACCGGTGCTGCGTCGCGCGTCATATTTCTCGGCGATGCCGCCGCCGTCCACTGACCGTAAGGTGTTGAATCCGGTATTTCAGTTTGCCGGATCGTTCTAGGATGTCATATGGGTCAGTGTGGCATACCAGGATTTTGGTGCAAACTACGCTAACTCATAGGCTTCCAAATCTAGACTAGGTCACTGGGAAGGTCGGTGATCCGGCGACATTGGTCGTCATAGCGAGCTCTCGATTGGTCTTATGATGCCGAAGGCCTTTGTCGGACAATCCGCAGTGCATCAACCAGGTGAAGTTACCGCTAAGCAGGAGTCGTCGGAAGGGAAAAAAGGAAGATGGTGTCTAGAGTGTGTCGAGCGCAGCGGGCATACATTAGGAAGAGCGCTCTGTATCCTGCGATCTCAAGCCTAGCAGTATTGAAGAAAGGGAGAGCACAGGTTCAGTGTTTCAGTTCTGAAACGGCGTACATTGCAAGCATATTGACGAGAGCTCTGTTTGTGCGTTCTGTTAAATCATTTGTTCGAAGGTGGTAAAGGGTCAAATGTCTGAAATCAGGTGCACATAAAGGATGAAGTTCTTAAAATACATCGGCATTAAACTGACGACCTTTGTCACGTATGACACCTCTCGGTGAAGCATGTCGCAAGATGACGAAATGTAGCATAAAAAGAGGCACTTGCTTATGTATAGCGGCAGGAAGAGCGGCCGTCTCATAGTAGCGAGTAAGGTTGTCCACATATGCAAACATCCAGCGAATTCCTTGTTAGGACTTTGAAAAATAATCAAAAACTTGAAACACAAACCCAACTTCCTGAAAAGGAACCTTGGACGGCGCCACAGTTTGAAGCATTCTGGGGGCTACATCAGTAGGTTTTTGGTGATGGCCACTGCGAACAGCTTTCCCCATACTGGCTAATCATGTGGTGTATCCGCGGAAAGTAGAATGGGTCCTTATTACGGTGCAAAGATTTCGCAGATACCAGGTGCCCCAAAGCTGGATCATCATGCATGACGCGTAACAGAGAAAAACAGACACTTCTGGCACTTCCAGCAAGCACCGACGGCCGGTGTCTGCGTAAGCCTCCTTGTATAGAAAGTCATCATGTAGACAAAATTGGCGGTTCTAGGTTGGGTCCTGGGCAGGATTGAAGAATGGCTTCAGGTGCTGCTCATTGTGTCGCTCTGTTCGGAAGGCGCGAGTATCGGTAAAGCTGGTAGATAAAGCAGTGATGTAAGGGTCAACTTTGTCCGCGTCGCATTTCATTCTGCCAAGTGGCAACCGGGAGAGGCAGTCCGCACCTGCGAGCCTTTCCAGGATGAGACTTCGTGCTGTCAGTTTATGAAATGACGTTTTTTTCGATATAAAAGCTGATATGTTCACAGCCTCGAAGACCTCAGGGCGACACACCACATGGATACGGAAGGGTTAGAGACGTATAATTGAGTATTGCATTAATGGAAGAGCCATGTACCAACTTTGATCAACCATCATGAAGGTTTCTTCTGGCAAAACATTTTTTCTTTATCCAATGAACTCCCTATCTTTAAGACTTCTTTAAATATTTACTCAACTTTCAGTGTAATGTTCGACCAAGGGCATATATGATATGTATATTAAGCGCGCATGATATCTGACATATATGTCAGCTGCATTCCTGGCGACCTCACTTCAAAAGAGCGACAGGCGTAGCGGCAAACTAATTTACTGATACCTCCTGCTCAGACGAGAATGACGCTGATTGTACCAGAATATGAAAAGTATCTGCACTCGAAGGCCAGTAGCTGGCTGGATTGCAAGATTGGAAGCTGTTGAATCGCAGTTCACGCGTTGTGTACGCCTCTTGATTCAAAGAAAAAAGCTAGAACCGACAAAGATGCTAGCAGCGGAAGTGCTTAGAATAGAATGGTTATCATATGAGCAACAAAGAGAAATTTTAACTGCGAATGAAATCTTGACACTGATATATCTTCAACTGAAATTAAAGTTCTCTATATAGTTTACCTGTAGTTAAAAGGTCGCGAATGTACATTGGCAGCTGTTCTATTTTGATTCGGCATTTCAATACCTAGCGTTCATGCACCTCAAGAACTCAACGTAGCCTTTTCCTTCATTTTGCGTGGGCGTCAACGCGGTGGTTTTCAGTCTTTTTTCAAGATTCACCTCAGCTCTTTGTATTTGTGGAAAATCTTTTTTTAATTTTTCTTTGCATTATAGTGCTCATGCATTTTTTTCGTTTGTTATGACAGGCTTTCCACTAGAATCAGCTGCAATGTATTGTGCAGATTACATTAAAGCAAATACAAGCAGTAAAGTTTCATCAAATTCTATTTGGATTGACCGCATAAACTGCGCAGTTTGAACGCCTTTTACCTCAATAACATTCTTCTCGCAGAAATGTGTCTGAAAACTATTCCTGTAGTAATCGCCATTAAAAGTCCCTCCTTTAAGATATTTCCTTCAAAGCATTGTGCTTTCTTGTAAGTAGTCTTACTTAAGTAATAAAAAAACTGTGCTGCTGATGCCCTGCTAAAGGAGCAGTCTAACTACCTTAGACGAACGAATTTCATAACAAAGGAAGTCATTCAAGTTAAGCGGGTTTAATGTTCCTTATTTTGGCATACACTAGGAAACAAAGCTAGCACGCACACGATGATTAAATATTGCTTCAGGAGAATCATTCATGGAACAACGCGACCCCATTGTAGCTTGAAAAAAAAAAACGAACTGATATTTTAAATGACGCACAAAGGTGTTTTAAAGTTACGAATTAGCTGAAGGCTTACTTTGTCCGAATCATTTCTTTTTTTTCGGCACTTCTACTGAACAAAGCTTGCCTTCTTGTAACATACTCAGAAGACATATGCCTTGCAACGTTCCGCACCTGTGTCTATGAAACAGAAAACTGCGGGACACTTCGTATCGTTTCGTATAAATCGGATAGTTTCGTTTGTTAATGCTTTCACATCCACTACAAACTTTTCAGAAGTTTTTTCAATAAAGCCAACTTCATCGTCGTAGTGGCATCCCCAAACGATGTCTTTAATTATCTTATGGTAAAACGCTGGCGCCATCCATCGGTGCTGCTTTAATGAAGCCAGCGAGTACATAGGGGGTTGCTCGGGCTAAGCATACACGCGCATACCATTTAGACGCCATGCACTGGGCATACGTTATAGTTTTTACTGAGATATGAACTTGCACAAAACTCGTAAATGCCGGAAGCAACTGAGGTCTGCTCGAGACCGCCATGGCAGATGCAGAAGCAGCATGGACCAGCACTTCGATCTATGGCAGACGCCATCGTGGCTGAATCAAAGGTCATCAGCAAATAACTGCTTACTCAGGTATTCTCCATCTACCCTTATCCCTAACTTCTCCCATTCCAAGCCCCTGAATAGGGAAAAGGAAATGGACATTGGCAGGACATGTAGTGCTGAGAGAGGATTACCGATGGTCGCTTAGGGTAACAAACTGGATTCCAAGGGAAGAAAAGCGTAGCAGGGGGCAGCAGAAAGTTAGGTGGGCGGATGAGGTTAAGGAGTTCGCAGGTGTCAAGTGGATGCAGCTAGCACAGAACCGGAATAATTGGAGAAATATGGGAGAGGCCTTCACCCTGCAGTGGGTATAGTCAGGCTGATGATGGTGATGGGGATGACACGAGCCACAGAGAATAAGTGACAGATAAAGGATATAAAATCCAAGCCCCTCCGAGAAAGGAAGGCAATTAAAAATTTTTAGCAACAGGGACGGAGAAGCCAAGAAGTCTAAGCTAATTGGAAGACAAGTTGACATGCGTGCACAGACACCGGCGAACACAGTTTCGGTTCTCTCCGAATCCTTCTCTTCCCTGTAGCGGCTACTTTAGCACATGTCGCCTGCGCTTTGGTAATAAATGCCAGTGCAGCCTACACAGTAAACTGTCATAGGCGCCAAGCGGAAGAAAATTGTGATCTCCCAGAGGACAGCGGAAATGTTAAAATCACCGTATTTGGGGACAACGGCTCCCGTTTCCCGATAACAGAAAGGGCGATTTTACTTCTCACGCCATAAAAGCATAACTTCTCGAACGCCGCTTTCATGTGTTTGAATGCTAGCTAGACCTTTCGATGCGCAACTGACAAATAAAAAGTAGCATAAGAACATTTCAGCATAGCTCCTTCTTTTCTTTTAAACAATCATTTCACCTCATTTCTAAGCTGTAAACAGAACAAAATAGAAGGTTTCCTCCTCCATGGCCATAGTGCGCAACTTTAAAATAGCATTGTATTGCAACAGGGAGAAATATATTTACAAAAGAGTATTAAAATATATATATTGAAAAAATTACCAAGAATTCACGCAATGAGAGCCCAACAATCGACGAGCTTTTTCCCCCTTCGTTGCCGTGCACGATCGCACCACTTCGTCCTCGTCGTTCACCATAGCAGTATTACCAGCCAAGGTTCACGGAATGTAGCTGCGCCAGTTCTGACATGTTTCTTGGCAACGCAGCGTGCAGGGAAACGGTGCATCGTCAAGAGGGCGCTGTAGCTAAGTAGCCAAAGTTGCTGCCTGAAAAGTGTTGCGTCTTTCTGTTTAATGGGGTAGTAAGCTACTGCATTTTGTGAAAGCACAAGACATAGATGTAACGCCCTTTTTAACAACCCCTGCAAATTACTGTGCTTAGGGGTGGCAGCTCTGATGCCACTCTGATCCAAGGGTCCTCTGATCCTCTTCTCTATACCCAAGTACTTCACATTTGCCCACCTCTTCTTTCCTAAGTAGATATGTCTGGCCAACAGTAAATGTTCACAACCCCCCCACCCCAGGTAGCGTCCAAGCAGCAAATACTAGACCAAATCTATCACTCACATCATCCAAACAAAACTGTCATAACTTCCACCACTTAAACACAAACTAAAAAACCACCACACATCTGGAGCTGCCACAAATTGCGTTCACTCACAATACATCAAAAAGGCACATCCAGTTTGTGAGTCATAACATGAAAAAAATGCATCAAGGCAACTCTTGAAATCACTGATAACCTTGGCCAATCTGGTCAGCTGCAGTTCATTACATACTGCGATGGCTTACCACTGCAAAGCCCCTAGGGTTGCGTGGTGCATGAGTGGAATATTGGATGGGCTGGATGGTACCCCAAGGACTTCTTGGAAGATGGATCTAGTACCGCAGGAACATACTCTAAAAGTCGTGATATGTAATGTTTTAGAGGATAACCTACATCTTCTTATATATGGAAAAGGGGGCTTCACAGTGGTTCTGGCTGGCCTATATGAAGAGAAGGCGACCCTGAAGAATTTAGGAAGAATTAAGAATTTTGTGCTTGTGCAGTAGAAAGCTAGTAGATCAAATATTATCACGTTATGTAATTAACTGCAGCTGAGCAGTTTGGTCAAAGTGATCAGCGACTGCAAGAAGATTTGCCTTTATGTGCTTTTTCCTGTTAAGACTCATGAACTGAACTCTCCTTTTAGATGTATTGTGACCGAATATCATTCATGGGAGCTGCAAATGTGTGGTGATCTTTTAGTTTGCGTCTAAGCGGCGGAAGTTGTAACTGCCTTGTCCGGAAGATGTGAGGGGTGGACTTTTTGTTATTTTGCAAACTTTTTTCGAACGTCATGTAGAGCATTTTCTATAGTATGCCTTATGGCAAGTTTGTTAGCCAGGTATATGTGCTTGGGAAGGAAGAGTTGTTTTTGTGTGATGGTACTTTGGTGTAGAGGAGGAAGTTGTGCTTGGGTGTGAAAGTGAAAGCTGGGGTTACTTTTTGTGTTATAATTGGTAGTGTGTGCTTGTTTAGTGTTTCTGTCTCCGTGTTTGTC
>JAJIZL010016163.1:39589-126904 GCA_023969395.1 Amblyomma maculatum | reverse complement strand
TTGGTTGTTCCATCTGGACTGCCATTTATTCATCTGTTTATGTTTTATTAATTTCAAGCAATCACTATGTGGTATGTTTACTTTCTGAATCAATTTGTTGTGGGCAAGTGCAGCACATTTGTCTGCTCTTTCATTGCCGTCAATGCCTACGTGACTAGGGACCCAACAGAACACTATGTTATGTCCTTGTGTCGTGATCATTTTTACATTATGTATTATGTCACCGATTAGAGGCATGACAGCATTTCTGTGATTTAAAGCCATCAGTACACTCAACGAATCGGTGTAGATGACACTGTTCCCAATGCCTTCATTCACTATTTTTTCTATAGCTGTCAGGATAGCATAGGATTCAGCTGTAAAGATTGATGCGCACTGAGGAAGCCTAATTATTTGTTCCCAGTTCTCTTCAACTACGGCACAGCCAACATAAGTAGAAGTTTTTGATCCATCTGTATAAAACTCTGTATAATTACTGTACTTTTCTTTTATTGTGCGAAATTCTTGTATTATATGCTCTTTAGGAGTTTGGCTTTTGTTGAAGTGTGTTAGAGTGAGATCGCAGACATTTGGAAGTTTGTACCATGGGGGTAGGGGGCTGTTTTTTGGTGCAGTGTCGGGCAAGGTGTCCAGAATTTCTAGCTCACTGCAAATGTCTTCGAAACGCATTATCAGTGGCCTCGTTGCTTGTGGTTTATTTGTGAAAATTACTCGTGAGCGGCATGTTGAGACTATTGGATAGCAGAGGTGTTTTTTCTGTGATCTTATTCTAAGGACATAAGCACATGTGAGTGAAGCCCTTCTATCTTTCAGCGGAGGCTCGTTCGTCTCTGCATACAGACTATCAACAGGGGATGTTCTGTAAGCGCCACAAGAAAGGCGTAAACCTAGGTTATGTACCGGGTCCAATTTCCTTAAATATGATGGTCTAGCTGACCCGTAGACTATGGACCCGTAGTCCAAGCTAGACCGCACAACAGATCGATATATATGTAGAAGACACGCCCTATCAGACCCCCAATGTTTCCGAGAGAGAACCTTCAGTATGTTTAGAGATTTTATGGCTTTCCTCTTTAGGATGTTTATGTGAGGCAGGAATGTTAGTTTTCTGTCGAACGTTACACCCAAAAATTTATGTTCGCTCTTTACTGGCAACTCAATCCCATTTAGGTGTAGCTTGGGATTGATCTGTATACCTCGTTTCAGCGAGAACATTACTGCCACTGTTTTCTGTGGGGAAAATTTGAACCCATTTTTAAAAGCCCATGAGTCTAGTTTATTTAGTGTTAATTGTACTTGTCTTTCACAAATTGATATGTTTGAGGATGTGCAGGCTATTTGAAGGTCGTCGACATACAGCGAGAACATAATGGATTTTGGGATTACCTTGCTAATAGAATTCATTTTTACAATAAACAAAGTTGTACTTAAAATGCACCCCTGAGGTACCCCATTCTCTTGAATAAAGTTCCTCGAGAAGGTGGTACCGAGACGTACTTGAAATGAACGACCTGATAGAAAGTCCTTCAGAACATTTAGCATCCGGCCTCGGATGCCCAATTCTGCTATATCGCGTAGGATCCCGAACCTCCAAGTCGTGTCGTATGCCTTTTCCATGTCAAAGAAAACGGCCAGGCAATTTTGTTTATGTATGAACGCTTCCCTGACAGTATTTTCAAGACGCACTAAGTGGTCGGTCGTTGCGCACCCTTTTTTAAAACCACACTGATGAACATTAAGAAGTTTGTGAGATTCTAGGATGAAAGTTAGTCTGATGTTTAAAACACTTTCAAAACATTTTGCTAAACAGCTGGTCAGAGCTATGGGTCTGTAACTGCCCGCTGAGGTCGGCGACTTTCCTGGCTTCAGAAACGGAACAATAACAGCTTGTTTCCAAGCCTCTGGGAGTTTACCCAGAGTCCAAATTCTGTTAAAGAATTTCACAAGTGCCTCTACAGAGGATTCAGATAAATGAGCCAGCATTTCGTAATGAATTTCGTCAGGGCCAGGCGCAGTCTGTTTTCCAGCAGCAAGGACGTTCTTTACTTCTTGGAGTGTAATAAAACTATTATATGATTCATTTCTGCCACCACTTGTTGGGAGTTTTTGTTTCTCAGCTATGTTTTTGTATTTTAAGAATGTTTCTGTGTAGTGTGACGAACTTGAAACGTGTGTGAAATGTTCGCCTAGTATATTGGCCTGTTCTTCTATGCTAGTCTGAATACCAGGGGCTGTGAGGATGGGAATTGTAAACGGGGAAAAGTTTCCATTGAGTTTACGAACTTGTTCCCACATTTTCTTAGACGTCATTGAGCTATTTATTGACGTGACATACTTCTGCCAGGATTCTTTTTCAGAGTTGCGACGGATGTATCGAGCTTTAGCTTTGGCCTTTTTAAAAGCTGTAAGATTTTCGTGTGTAGGGTACCTTCGGAAAACACCCCATGCTTTATTTTGTCGCTTTTTGGCCTCCTTACATTCCCGAGACCACCACGTCTTGTGTTTATGTCGCAACACACCTAAGGACTGTGGAATGGTGAGATGAGCGGCAGTGATAATGCAAGTCGTGAACAACTCATTTAGTCTGTCGACACTAAGGGCATCTGAGAAAACTGCTCCTAGATTCGCCTCTACTTTAAAAAGCTCCCAATCTGCTAAGTGAAGTTTCCACCGTTTCGGTTTGGTCGGCATGACTGATGGTGAGGATGATAAGCTGATTATTGCTGGCAGGTGGTCGCTACTATACGGGTTGTTCAGAACATCCCATTTAAAATCATTAAAAAGGGAAGGTGAACTAAAAGCCAAATCTAAAAAACTCATTTTTCCTGACCTTGGTGAACAGTACGTGGGCTTACAGGAGTTCAATAAGCAAATGTCTTAACTAAGAATAAAATCCTCGATGAGCTGTCCACGTGTATCACTTTTTTCACTTCCCCACAAAGGGGAGTGTGCATTAAAATCTCCTACTACTAGGTAGGGCTCTGGTAGTTGGCAAAAAAGGTTTTCTAGATCATGGAGTGTTATTTTAAGATTTGGTTCAAGATAGACAGAACACACAGTAAGAGTTTTAAAGGCAATTATTGTGGCTGCTACAGCTTCTAAGGGAGTGTTTAATTTCAGTTCTTGAGCTGGAACTCCACTTTGCAATATGATGGCCGCACCACCCGAAAGCCTGCTTGCTTGCTCTCGATCTCGGCGGAAGACTTGATATTTTTTCAGTATATTCGAGTGCATGCAACCTAAATTTGTTTCCTGTACGCACAGTGCAACTGGCGATACTGTATCTAGAATGTCTTTTATGTCATTAATATTCTTTAGAAGTCCTCTACAGTTCCACTGTACCAGGAATGCCATCTTATTTTGTTGAAAGCTTAGAAATTAAGTTAGGTTTTTTCCAGGGCCCGTGATTCGGGCCTTGTCTGTTTTGGTTCTTTCCAAGGAGCTCTGCCGTCTCTGTGACGAAGACGGCAAAGAGCTGTCCTGGCCTATGTCCATTACCTCGTCTGAGGTGCTGGACGAACGTGCGAGAGGCACGTGTTCTTTCTTTTTAGACCTTGCCTCGTGGGCGGAGGTCTTGTGGCCCGCCGACCCTGAGGGACGCGTAGCCTGTTTTGGGGGTGGTGGAGGAGCGGGAGCTGCTTCCACCGGGGCAGGGGATGGCACTACCTCAGCCTCGTTTGAGGTCTGGGTAGGTGCCGAAGGCCGTTGTGGTGCCCCGCCCTGTCGCACCACATCGGCGAGATTTGGTTTCGCTGTGAACTGAAATGCGTTCTTGGTTTTGTTGTACTGAGTACGTGCCTCTTTGTATGTGATGTTCTTTGTTGTTTTTAGTGTTATGATCTGCTTTTCTTCTTTCCATTTTTGGCAGGATCGAGAGTATGCGGGGTGATCCCCCTCACAGTTTGCACAGCGTGGGTTTGCGGTGCAGTTATCAGAGTTGTGGTCGTTCGCAGCACATTTCGCACAAGTTCTGCGGCCACGGCAACTTTGCGAACCATGGCCGTATTTCTGGCAGTTGAAGCATCTCCTCGGATTTGGGATGTACGGTCGGACGTTTATTTTGATGTATCCGACTTCAATTGACTCTGGGAGGGTGCAGCTATTGAAAGTCAGAACCAGATGTTTTGTAGGGATCTCCTTGTTATCCTTTCGGATTTTTATTCTGTGAACTGCTATGACGTTTTGGTCTGCTAGTCCTTCTGCCATTTCATCTTCAGTGAGAGCAATGAAGTCTATCTCAGATATTACTCCTTTTACAATGTTCAAGGATCGGTGGGGAGTGATGACGACAGGGATGTCCCCAAGCGACACAATGTTTTTCAGGTTGGAGGACTGGCACTTGGTTTGTACTTCTAGCAAGAGGTCACCATTTGCAAGTTTTGATACTTTATATCCAGGGCCCAGGTCTTTATTGAGACACTTTGACACTATGAAAGGGGAGATTTTTCGAGCGGGTTTTTCAAGCTCCTCGCTATGTATGACATGGAACTTTGGGAAAGTCTCTTTTGTTTTCACAAAGAAATGGCTTGTAGCATCGGTCCGCCCTCGTTTGTTTGGAGGGCGATCATTTGTTTGGGAGAAAGAATCCATGAAAGGGTTTGTGTTTTCGGTAGTTGTGCCTGCCACCCACCATGGAGCCCAACGAGGGGACGGGACAGGAACTTGCAAGAAGTCCTGCCCACGCCAGCAGTACACCGCTACTATAACCAAATATGGGCAACTCAGGGTAGCTACTCCACACAAGGTTAACCCTCGCCGCCAAGAAAAAAGGAAAAACAAGAAGTGAGGAGGAGACAGGACAGTGCTGAGAAAAGAGATAGGAAAGTGAAAGATGAAGTGGAGGACAGGAAAAGGCGACTGCCGATTTCCCTCGGGTGGGTCAGCCCGGGGGTACCGTCTATGGGAAGCGTGGGCCAAAGTGGTGTGTTGCCTCCGCCGAGGGGCCATAAAGGTCCAAACACTCGGCATCGGCTCAACCACCAGGATCCCCTTTTCCCCAGACACGGCGATGCCACGCACGGCTAAGCGTGGGTGCTGGGGTCCGTGGTGTCGCACAGTACACACAAACACCTGCTTTAACAGGTGCCCCCTGCGGGTGGCCTATTTGAATTATACACATTCTTGCAACAAATTTGCATCACCCCAGAGATAAAATTAGATAGCTTTTGTAGTACTCCTGAGCTGTTAAATTGTAGAGGAAAGCATTGTGTTGAAAGCAGGTATGGCTATAGTTACTGTGCTACTTTCCTTTTGTGCTTGCGGAATCAATAAGAGCAAAATGCTGACTTCATTCTTGTGAAACTGAACTGCATGATTAGAATTAGGCTATAGAGATAAATTACTGCTCATATTTCCATCATGATAACTTAGTCAAGATATAGGAATTTGATTTTTTTTTTAATTTCCTAAACACATTCGTTTTACACTCCGTGCTTGTTTGTGAGCTCAGTACCAAAATAGCAAGAAGTATGGATTTGTTTTTTCAATAGCACATTTCGATTAGAAAATTTTGGACCAATTTCAGTTTTTAGTTGGGATAAATATTTGTTGTAATTGCAGTCACTTTTGTTGTACAAGTTCAGAAAGTTGTATTTTACTTAAATATGACCATTTAAAATGTTTATACTCTATATATTATCATCTATGAACACTAAGAATAATGTTTAAGGGCTATTTTCGGTCACACTGCAAACAGTAATGTTTAAGCTGGGCAAGATTTTAAAAAATTTGGTTTTAAGACTCATGTTCGTGGGACATTAAATATGACAATTTGCAATGGGAGCCTGCCCTCAGTGAAAACCTTGTTTCAGCGGCCCAGCTGCAGGCTATTAGGCTGCTTCTTGAAATAAAACACCAGCAGCGGATGCAACACCAGCAGCAACTAAAACACCAAGCTGAGGTGCTGCAGAGGCTGTCAAGCCTTGAAGCAGCCAGGATTGCTCTACCAGAAACTCCTTTGGCAGCCCCATTACCAGCACCAGTACCAGTGTCAGCCAACCTGCAGCTGCCGGCCTACAGCCTGCAGGAAATGGAGGCAACTGAGGCCGCAATTCAAGATGAAGGTGTGGCCACTGCCTTAGTAATTATATAGTTTTATTAATTAAATAATTACTTGGTAGGAACATGGATATTTTGCAATGTATTTGTTCCGTTTAGTATGTCTTACATGCTTAAAGTGCAAATTCTCGGGTTCTTTAAGCTTTTTGGCTTGATTGACATCACATTCCTGGGCATTCATGTGTGAGGTGGACCTAAATGCTAACAGAACTATTTAATGCACAAAGCAAACCAGAACTGATTTCATGGCCAGGAATGCTCCCCACGGCCTAGTAATGTCGCAAAAAGTGTTGGAAGAAGCACTTGTATGTGTGGTGCTTTGGAAACAACTGGAATTGATTCCATAAAGTGCTTTGCATTGCCAAACATATATGCATCTCATTTCTTTCCCTAAAAGGCAGGTAGCGCTACTTAATGGGCAGAAACTTAATGTGGTGCTGAAAATTTAGCCTTGCTATTAAAATCAAGCTGAAGCTACGAAAATGGCAAACTTGAAAAGTGTTTATGTAGGAATAAAGTGCTGCGTTAGTGTAATAAGCAAAAGTGCATGCTATGCCATGCCTATAAGATTCATACCTAAGCTCTCAGTGAAATATTGCGTCAATGTATTAGTAAACTTGTGGTTACAGGTTGTAGCAAGGAAATATGAGTACCATCAACTAGTCTAGCAAGAAGTATGCTTTACGACTGTATGGTGGAGCATTTAAAACACCCATCAAGCTGTGAACTTTTGTAAGGCAATAAGGGTGTGTTCTAGTTTGCGATTTGGAGCAACTCTTAAAATCAAGATATTCGCCGCTGTGCAGTCTGGTCTTTGAATATTAAATTTTTGCAATGAAGGTTGTTGCACAGGTCTGAGCATTTGAGCTTGTTTGACAGCAATGGGAATGTGAATTTGCAGAGTTGCTCCATATTGTAGATTCGAACATGCCGTAAGGTTCTCTTGTACCAAGGTTGTCACGAGCGCTTCGCAGTGCAGATCAAAGGCAGAAAACTGAAATTATTTGCGACCATCGCAAGAATGACTTCTTCAGTATGCAATACAGTGCAGTAAAACAACATTAATTCAAAGTCAGTGGGACCGAGAAGAATGCTCAAATTAACTAGGTTTTCAAATTAACTGAACACTGCAAAAAATCTGGCCCAGGCAAAACATTTAATTGTGAAAACATGCTGGGCGAATCTCCCCCACCCCCCCCTTCCCCTTTGGCCGCACCAATCCTTCGTCCATCAGTTAATAAAAATGTATGGCCAGTCACAATCACGATACCAGCTTTTAGCATATCTTTTGCTTCAAAAGGCATTTGCTGCTGTCA
This sequence comes from Amblyomma maculatum, assembly GCA_023969395.1. Lineage (NCBI taxonomy): Eukaryota > Metazoa > Arthropoda > Arachnida > Ixodida > Ixodidae > Amblyomma > Amblyomma maculatum. The sequence continues at coordinate 119,531 of JAJIZL010016163.1, read as the reverse complement.
CTCATTCCAATGATTTTGTGGCAAAAGACAGAGCTCACCCCGCGATAAACCATGGATTCATGGCATGATAAAGCAAACATACTGAACAGCAGACTTGTGCACCACTAGCACTCCTGTTGAAGGACTCTGGTATTCTGCCAAGTTTGACCCCCTCCGCCTACACGCTCACCAGAAGATTTATCCAGGATTTTGAATTAAGGTAGTTCGAATTATCGAGGCTTTGATTGAAATGAGCATGGACGGGAGAAGAGCAATAAGCAAAACTGGGGGCATGGATGGCAAGTAGGAGTCTGACTGGCTATAAAGTAGTTTCGGGTGATAGAAGACTTTTTTATCTGGAATTCAGAACCAAGGGATAGAGAAAATGGACACCAAAAACAGTCGGTGCTGTGGCACAGCTCGCACACTTTTGTTGCTTTTGCTTGGTCCTTCAGGTGGTCACTACAATTTGTTGTTTCAGCCTTCAATGTATCAGTACAATGTAAAAAAAATTATAAAACACCAGTCAGCTGTTTGGAAAGCATCCAGTGAGCAAGTGAGCAATCTATGAAAATTTCTGATTACTTTTGTTGCAACTGGTCAATGGATGGAGTATTGTTGAAGAAAAAACAGCTGGGACACTTTTAAAGCACCACAAACAATAAATGGCATAGATGATTGAATAAGTTGATGAAATCAATTATTTAGACAATGGAAGTGTTTAAGGTAATTGTTTTCATTATGAACTAATGCCAACTTAGCCGTACCTTCTAGGCTTTGCATTAACCAAATTTACAGTAAAATTACTAGCAAGGTCAGACAGCGAAATGCATAATTGATAAAATCGAATCATTCATGTGAGTTCATAAGCAACGACAGTAATATTTTTGTAACATGATTTCAGTGTTATTAAGTAGTCTTCAATGCTCGTTTTTACCACATAGTAATTGTCGAACTGTGGATTTAATTTCAGCGGAATCAGCTCATGCAGCTAGGAGGCAAGATGTTGAAAGAGGCAGGCAGCAACACAATGGCAGCACTGATGGGAATAGAAGTACAGCATCTGTACAGCCTTCTGTACAAGCTTCTTGACACACCGACTACATTCTTTTTCTAATTTTTACTTTCCGTGCTGCTTTAAGTGTGTTGCAGGTGTCTATCAAGGTAGCCGTGAGTGTCTATTTTATCTTCCTTCTCCTGTGGCAAAACTCTTACCAATAGAACATTTGCAGAAATGTGTAAGTTAACTTCTCTGCAAGGCTTATTTTCAAACCAGAAGGCCTCGTTCCCAGACGTCACTCACATTATTTGAAGAAACGAACAGAGGCAAATTCCCCTTTCTAAATAAACTCTGGCATGTCTCCAGTTGACTTCAAGATGACTCAGGGAGAGGTGTAGAAAAGGTACAGTGGTTGAATACCACTTCTTTAGATGTAATAAAAGACGAAGGGGATGGAGATTGCCCAATGTTTGCTTCTTGAGCACGACTGGTTTTGGCCCACTCGTCACGCTCCCTCCCTGAAACATTTTTGCGAACTGCCAGCATGAATGTCCCATAAAGAGGAGTCTGCCTCTTTTGATTTCAACGAAGACTGCAAAAATGGTATTTGGGAATGAGACATTTTGGTTGGAAAACAAGCCTTGCAGAGAAGCCTTTCCTTATACCCTGAGAATGTGCGGCAATATCTGACCATCTATGCTTGGATAGCCCACTGCAACTATTGTCATTTGAAAATGGGTCTCTGGAGTGTAGTGGCAACATGCATCATGTGATGTGCTTCCAATGCCAAGATGATTTTATCAATGTTTTGTCATGAAACATATTTACATTTCAACATTGCTGCATAACTGCCTTTGGGCTCAATAAGAAAATGATGTGAAATATTTTCCTTTTTTGGATTACTTCACCTTGGGAAATTACATTGAGGAAGCTGTGAATAACGTACCTTTATAAGCTGTATATTTTCAATAGCCAATTGTTGCTTAGTGCTACTGTTTAAAAAGATGGGAAGTAGTCAGATATTTGAGCAGTTATCCTTCGCTCCATTTCTAAAGGAATTGCCTTTTGCCACCTGCTGGTTAAGTGATATCAAGGATTTTTGTCATTGTTTATTGGTGGCTTCTCAAGGGATAAGTTAAAGATATACAGTACATTACATTCATTACAAAACTGGGTTTTCCTCCACTGCATTAATCCCCTGACAGTGAGCAATGATTGACGATACAAAAGGGTACATTCAAGAACATGCAGAAGTGTAATCTAGTTATTTGCTACTGTGCAATATAACTAAAGAACCATTAATTAGAAGGTTTACACTATGTTTTCAGACACCTCTGTTCTCCTGCTGCTAGAAATTTGCTTCGTAAAGAAACAGCTGGCAACAACTATCAAGATTCCTTCAAATAAAGGAAATTCAGAAAATGTTACTGATGAATATGTGTCACTGCTACTGAAAACTGATGAACTCAATGAAGTGGAAAGGAAGCTTCAAGGAAGAAAGCAGTTGCATGCAAAAATGGTAAGGTTACTTGAAAGTTGGTAAATTATTCTTACCTGTGCACAATTAAGCAATATCAGCAATCTGCTAAACCATGCTTTACATTAGTGCCAAGCCCTGGTTATGTATTCTGGCTGCTGCACTGACATAACTTGACACAAGGCTATAACCAGAGTTTTAGCTTGTAAATAACTTATGTCCGGTTTTACATCCAGACAGAGCTTAAATTTAGGCTGATGCCACTTCAAAAAAGGCAATTTGTAGTCATGAAGACAAAACTATCATTTTGTAACTTTATTTTGCAATATGCACTGGTTGCAGTTCACGCAACACTGGTCAAAGTTTTTCCCAGCTTTGTGTTAGGATTATGCAAGAAAATATAACTGGTTTCATTGAAGTATGAAACCTGTAGACATGCTGCGCACAATCTTGTTTTCTTTTTAGTGCTAAAAAGCAGTTCTGTTGCTAAGCAAGTCTCAAAGTTTATTCGAACATTTTACTACAGGATCAACAGCCAGCTAGCTGCCATTGGGGCGAGCACACCCCAATCTGCAACCGCCCGCATCCTGGCAAAGAATGCTGCATGACTCCCTTGACCAGAAATTTAGCCTTTATGGCAGAAAGGCCAAGTATACTTTCGTAGACCTACAGCTCTTTGGTGTGTTGCAAAGTGAAGTTGATTTCTTTGAAAGAGTGAATTAGAATTGCTGTTAGTTGATGGAAAGATAACAAACCTGAGATGTAAGGACTGAAATGGCTAATAACAGCTGTTAGTAGTGCATATAATCATGCATAGTGAAAGTCACGATTTTGCTCAATCACCAAAGATTGAATTAAAAAATTTTATTTTAAGTAATATACAGGAAATGGGCCTCGGGCAAAAAGCTACAACGATAGCTTGAGAGATGCCCGAGGCCCAGTAAAGGCAGAGCAACAAGACGTGCGAGATCAAGGCAAACATATACATATATAACATGAAAATTATGAAGCACAGAAAGAGCACAAATATATAAATGAAACAGCAAGTTAAAAACTAGCAAAGTAAATTAATGGCCAACAATCATCTAACCGCATGCACGCAACATGGCAAAACGTAATGAAAATGAAGTGACAATTATGATAATGTTCAAGGCAAGGAACGGAAAGTACAGAAAAATAGGGCAGAATTGAGGAAATACAGCTTAAAGTCCTTAGTTGAGGCGGTAAAGATATTTGGATTCTGTGTGCTATAATGATTTAGTACGCATGGTAAAGTAAAACGAAGGCTCTGGATACCGTATAACTTCGTCGTTCGAGGAACATCCCATATTTGTTTACTTCTGGTGTGAAAGGGTTTTCCGTAAGGCTTAGGTCCAGCAATATTCTTCAAGAAGTCGGTTAAATATTGAGGTGACAATTTAAGGCAGTGAAGTAAACGATACTCAAACATGGTATGCACACAATGAATCCTATATTGCGGAAGTAATGTTTCCAGGTCAGCAGTGTAACATGCCTTCTTTTGCAGACAGTGTATTTGTGTTTAGATTTGCTTTGGATGTTGTAACCTAAAGGAGGTGACAGTAGTTTATGCGTGATTGAATTATAGTGTGGTAAATAAGGAGCTTATGCTTTGGGGAAATTAAAACTGATTGCTGGGCTAGTTGGTGCATTGTACATAAAAGGAAAGATTAACAGTGCAACAAAAAGACACTCACAAAGAGGCAGAAATAGCCACACAGGACAGGCGCTGACACTGCAACTTCTTTCTCGAAACAACACCACATACAAACTTCTTCAACACCCAAATGCTGAGGAAGACAACAGATCTAGTAAGCTTGCTTTCATATACCTTATATGGTCAGATCACCTTACGCGAGAGTCGAATACAAAACAGCAATTTGAACTTGTCTGCAATTTCAATAATGTTATTATCTAGATACAGAGTATTGTTTACAGAAATATTCAGGCTAAGGAACCGAAAAAAGACGGCTTTGGTCTTGTTAGAGTTAACTACCAAACCATTGGCTGTGGACCATTTGTGAAGAGCACACCGAACCAGATTTGCAGCATTGCTTAGTTCGTCGGCAGAAAAGCCCCTAAAAAAAACTTGTGTCGTCAGCGTACTGAATATAACTTGCATGATAGGCTATGCTCGCAAGGTCATTAGCATAGACATTAAAGAGGAATGGGCCGAGAAGGCTACATTCAATAAAAAGGGAGCTAGACTTGTTATTCAACCGAAATGTCCTGCTGGCGCATGCTTAAGTAAGAACGAGAGTTGGAGGGAAAGACCACGGACACCATAGCTTTCAAGTTTACAGAGTAGTATTTCATGATTTCTACTTTTCGCCATCGAGTTGGAGACGTTAGGCCCTGTGTGAGAAAAATAATCTGCTTTGTTGCGTTACAATTGACATTCGCGCTTTGCCAAACCTAAATGTTGCATGCGCTTCTCCCCAAAGTACAGCGCGTCTACGTATGGGCAGAAAAAACTTCATGACTTGCAATTTGCATTCGCGTTGTCGAAATATTGCATGCGCTTGTCCAGAGCGTGCGGCGCATCTATGTGCGGGCAGAAAGAACTGCACGACACGAAATACAATTACAGGCACTTCTAGAGAACATTTTGGTAGTTTGAAATACAGCAAACTTCGCTTTTATTCTTGAAATGGCAGTCGAGATGATGCACCGTTTCTCGGCATAAGTTAATGAGACTGTATTTAAATCTAGGCGACAACATCGAAGGCTTTTTAAAATGCTGTCACGCGAATTTTTTTGCTTCATCATTTTGTCAATTTAAAAATGGGTTGCGATGACACTCATGACCATATCTTTTCAGGGTCACTGTCCATGCAAAGCAGGGAACTACCAACAATGCAAGCATCTCATTTCAATGCTGCTTTTTGATAACAGGCAAGGAAACATATTCTTAACAATGCTGGTACCAGCAGGTTCATGATGTTTTGATTGTTTAAAAGGTTGCAGTAAGGAAGGGCCGTTTTTTTTATTGACAAATGGCATCAACTGGAAATGTTGACCTGTACAGACAGGAGAGAAAGACGGGCGCCGCAACAGCAGTCGTCCACCACCGAAGCGGAGACTGCGCTCAGCTGCCGTAGAGGACGGACGTGTTTTCATGCACTCCGGTCTTCGCGCCCGCTTAAGAAACGTTACGCACCACGTAGGCAGCTGTTCACCTGCCGCAGGGTTATTGGACAGTGCTCCCGGACTGGCCGAAGCCGATTTGTGTGCAGGTGGGTCATCCACCGACCACTCTAGTGGACTTTTGAATCGCCAGGTGTACGGGAACGCTAGGTTGTGTTAAGCCTAGCGTCCCCCGACGCGTCGCGGCGGCTCCACGCACGCTCGTTCAGCAATGAAGAATGAAGTACCCCGTCGACGGTGAAGATATTTCACCGGAACAGCTCTCGGAAGAGGGCTGGGAACGAGTTCTGGGACACCATGAGAAATACAGCCACATTGGACGCCGGAACGCGGGAAGCAGAGATGCCAAGATGGGCCCGTCGGAAGTCAACGTGGCCAAAGGCGAGTCCGAAATTCCCTCCGCTGGCAGCAAGCCACCTCTTCGCACTCGCAGGGCAGCCCTTCCCCGCCTTCCGGCAGACTACCACAAAGTAGTCGTGAGGCCAAGAGGCTTCGAGCTTCAGGCTTACAGCCCCCGGGCAGTCCACCAGGCAATCGCTGCATCAGTGAATCTCGACCCTATATTGGTGCTGAAGGAAGATTGTGTTCGAGTGAACCCTTACAACAACACGATCACTGTCGCCACCAGGGATCCCAACCGCATGAGAAGTTATCGCCGCTTGCAGTCCGTCAAAGTGGAAGGCAAGGAATTTCCAACTATGGCATATGTTTCGTCACCCGACGAGTCGTCCAGAGGCATTATCTACAGAGCCTATCACCTGGGAGAGACGCCCGATCAAGTACTGGACGCTGTAGTAAGTCGCAACCCGGACTTGCCAATAATTTCTGCGCGAAGAATTGGCAAAGCTCGTTCAGTTTGAATTACATTCGCCGGAAAGCATGTGCCCTATGAACTTTACTACGGTTCAGCATTGTTCCACTGCTATAAATTCCGAGAACAAGTCGAAACATGCCTGAATTGCCGCACAACGGGGCATCGCGCTGACATCTGCAGCAAGCCGCCGCAGCAGCTGTGTCATAGCTGTGGTGAACAACACCCGCCCCCGAGCCCTGGCCAGCCCCTCCAGTGCACTCCTAAGTGCATCGTGTGTGGGGGCACTCATGCAACAGGGAGCAAGAACTGCAAGTACCGCTACGTGGATCAAGTCGAGCCCTCAGCACCGAAGAACCCGAATTCCAAGGTCGGACAACGACGTGAGTCAAGACCAAGGCAACGTCAAAACGAGAACAGTGGACAAGGAGAGCAGTACAGCACCCGTGATCGTTCCAGCTCATTTCCACCTCTCCGCACAAGGTCGCAGTCTACACCCCGAGGAAGAAGTAACAGCAAGGGACGCGAAGACACCAAGCCGGATAAACAGGTGTGGCGTGCCGGGGTCTCCCAGGATAAAAGCCGGAAGCAAGAAAAAGGTAAAATTGACTCCCCTTTGGAAGAAATTCTTCAGGCTATTCGGAACATAAATAAGCGCCTAGATGCTATGGATCAGCGGATAGCAGCCAATCAGGCCAGCATTGCCAATTCATTCCCCAATCCGCCTAAATTCTCAACCGGTAACCCGCGTCCTACGACCATGGATGAACAAATCATGGACACTACGGGCAGCAGCAATGCGCTCAAACGCCCTGCTACCTCTGATAGGGAACCCCAAGCAAAAAAGATGGTGGAATCCCCTTCAGACAAGGACCTCCCATCTAATCCTTTAACAATGCAAAAAGTCGATGCTAATTGTAAACGCTACATCAAAGAGCTTGCAGATAAAGTTGAAATCATGTTTCGAAACTTCCATTCGCAAATCATGAAACGATTAGAATCCATTCTACCCCTCCACACCTCGTCCCCGGTACAGGTTATTCAACCGCCTATTATTCCCAACCATTAACCAAAATGGTTCCGCGAAGCCGGGTAATTGAGGTATGGCAGTGGAACTGCAGGGGGTATCGAAACAAAAAAGCCAACATGCAGTTCCATATTCAAGCTCTCCAAAAACCTCCAGACGTTATTGCCCTACAAGAAACAAACGCAATCGTAAAATTACCAGGCTATAAGGTTTTCCAATTTCCGATTGATGAACGCAGAGGGCGACTCCCTGCCACTGCAACTCTCATTCAGAGAAATATGGTAGCAATACAACACAACATAGACAGAACAACAGTACCTAATACACTCATCGAAATCCTTCCGCAGGGTAAGGAAAACATAAGCTGCTTTGTCCTCAATGTATACAGCTCGCCGAAAGACAAAGGCACCGAGATCCCAGGTCTCCTTCAGAAGGTCATTAGAGCAGCAGGGAGAGCTCAACTTCTAATCGTCGGTGACTTTACCGCCCAACATACCGCATGGGGATACAGAAAATGCAGTACCAAAGGAACCAAAATCTGGATTGCAGCACAAAACCTTGGCCTCTCTTTTCTCACTGACGCGCAAATTGCCACAAGAATAGGTAATAGCGTCAGTATCGATACATCTCCAGATCTCACGCTGTCTAAAAACATTGCCGATATTCGGTGGTGCAACACGGGTGTCCCACTTGGCAGTGATCATTATATTATCTCAACCGCTTTCCAAATCCAAGCCAACAAGCCCCCCAAAACGACCATCAAAATTACGGATTGAGAAATTTTGCAAAATTCGGGAGCAAACCGCTCCAACCGATATCTCTAACCTGGAGAAATGGATCTCTGATCTTACCTCAGATGTAGAACATGCCACTTCATTGGCACCTGCGTCTGCAGAGCAACATACCACGGACAATAAATTACTCCACATGTGGGAAGCGCATGCCAGCCTTCTTAGACGCTGGAAAACACAGCGCAACAACAGGACACTACGTGTCAAAATTGCTCACTTAGTAAGGGAGATTGAGCAGTACTCTCTTGAATTGGAAAAGCAACAGTGGGGCCAAATTTGCGATAGCATGAATGGACAGCTAGGCACCAAAAAGACGTGACTCCTACTTGGGCATCTCCTAGACCCCAGTAACCCTAAATCGGCTCAAAAAGACCAATTGGTTAGACTTGTACACCAGTATCCGGGTACACAGGACGCACTCATTAATAAACTCCAACAACGATATGTAAACACCACAGACAATGGACCTGGCCTGGCAAGCGCTGGTCTGGCAATCGCTGGGTCAACTGCGCACAGGCACAGCACCTGGAACGGACGGAATAACCAATAAAGTTCTCCGAAATCTGGACCCTAAGTCGATCCTCGCCCTAACGGAATTCCTTAACCATCACTGGCAATCGGGCACCCTCCCACAAAGCTGGAAACATGCCAAAATTACTTTCATACCTAAACATGGCAAAAAGCTGGCGCTACAACATTTGAGGCCCATCTCCCTGACCTCTTGCCTGGGAAAACTATTTGAGCACATTATCCTTACTAGGCTCCAGAACTACGTTGAGGACAACGGTCTCCTCCCGGACACAATGATTGGTTTCAGGGCAAACTTATCTACCCAGGATGTTATGATTCGTCTCAAAAGGGATATAATCGACAGGGACAAAAACAAACATACCAGAGCCGTCCTGGGCCTTGACTTAAACAAGGCCTTTGACAACGTCTCACGCAGAATCATCCTTGAAAATCTAAGTCGTATTAATCCAGGCATCAGAACATAGAATTATATCAAATTATTTTTGTTTAAACGTACAGCCGTCATAACACTAGGAAACATAACATCCGCCCCAATAACGTTAGGAACACAAGGTACACCGCAAGGCTCGGTCCTTTCCCCATTTCTCTTCAATTTGGCACTCATCCGCCTCCCGGGTATGCTAGCCGAAATCTATGCTGATGATATCACCCTCTGGACCAATAAAGGTAACGAGGGCAAAATCGAGGAAACTGCAAATGGCAGTTGACCAGGTAGAAAATTACGCCGCACAAGCAGGACTCACTTGCTCACAGCCTAAATCTGAATTCCTCGTCATTCGAGGTAAGGGGAGAGGTAGGCGAGCACATCAAGATTCTATTCCCATTACTGTTAAGGTTAACGGACAACCCATACCAGAAGTCCAGACACTGAGGGTGTTGGCCTCTTCATTCAGAGTAATGGCAAGAATGCGGAGACGATTAACAGGCTTTCTGCCACTACCCATCAGACAATCCGTCTGATTAAACGAATTGCCAACAGGATAAGGAGCATGAGAGAGAAAGACCTGTGCAGATTAGTGCAGGCATTTGTTCTCAGTCGCTTCACCTACTCAGTGCCCTACCTACAGCTCTATGCCACAGAGAAGACCAAGCTGGAGTGCCTCATCAGACAAGCATTCAAAGCGGCACTAGGACTTCCTCATTACACATTTACAGAAAAATTTCTTCAACTCGGCATTCACAACACACTCGAGGAACTTTGCGTGGCCCACATCACCACACATATGGCGCGGCTGACAAAAACTAAAACAGGCAGAAGCATCCTCGGCGCACTGGACGCAAATTCAGAGCCAGAAATAGATGAACCGAGAGATGTACCCACACCAATCAGGAAGCGGCTCACCATTAAGCCTCTGCCCAAAAACATGCATCCTATACACCACGAGGGCATGAGGATGGCCAGGGCCCTGACTCTTCATAAGACTTATAAGCACCAACCGGGTGTTATCTACGTTGATGCGGCTGAGTATGCAGTTCCAAAAAGAGCAGTTGCAGTGGCAGGGGTTACGGGAACACACGCCACAGCCTTCTCGGCCTCCCTCCGTGTACGCACATCCGCAATGGCTGAGGAGGCAGCCATCGCTTTAGCCATTACAAATTCAGAGGCAGATATTATCATCAGCGACTCCAAGTCTGCCATACACAATTTCGCCCGAGGTAGAATTGCACAATCTACTCTAAATATTCTTAATAAGATTCCCTTCCCAGATAGGGACATTGAATTGATTTGGGTACCGGCACATTCTGGCAACCCTGGAAACGAGGCGGCTCACCAGACAGCCCGAGGTTTAGTCGGCCGGGCGGTGACCAGCTCCGCTCTTGGGACAGCCAAGGATAATCTTATATCATTTCATGATTTAACCCACCACTTCCGCCTTGAACGAAGGAAGTTTCCGCTCCCGCACAAGCGTCTAAGCAAAGAACACGAAATTACCTGGAGGAGACTCCAAGCAAACTCCTTTCAAAACCCGTTAGTTCTCTCACATATTTTTCCCAGCCAATTTTCTCCTGACTGCACACTGTGCGATGAAAGAGCTACCCTCAACCATATACTCTGGGGATGCAAGGAGGACCCCCCAACTCCAGAATTAGGAGAAATACTGCATCCAGATAACTGGGAGACCCTGCTGCGCAGCTCGGACCCGTGCATACAAGACCGGATCCTCAAGCGCGCCTACGAGGTCGCTAACAGGCTTGACCTGCTGGCCATCTAGTAGGGCAATATAACTCGGCCCTATATAACTATCCGGCTAAATAAAGGTTTCTTCTCTCTCTCTGTATAGACATGGCACAAGATTGGGGTCAACTGAGGGCAGCGCCCTTGTATCAAACCAAAGAGCTGCAGGAGTTATGCCATGTGAACGTCCTGCAAAGGCAGCGCCTTGACGAAAGTAGCTTGTCTATTAGACACCGTCTGATGACTGCAATTCCACAAAGTGCCCTTGCTCTACATTTCGGAGGAAGGGTAGACTGACAGTGTGCTGACACAGACACAGATATTTGTGTAAGCAAAGAGTGCAACGCTGTAGACACATACACAGCCAGGAAGTTGACCTCTATGGAGAGATGCTTTTACAAAGTTTTATTTCAGAATGCAACTAGATGCAAGTTTTGCAGGTATTCAAGAGGAAACCTAACAAAGGAAAAAGAGGACTTCTATTCCATTTATGTGGAAACAAAACTGGCAAAAACACTGCAAGTTCTCATTGAAACAAAGGGTAAAGAGAACACAAAGTGGCTGAGAGAGCGAAAAGTAAGAATAACGGGGAGTCCATGCCAATCTTAGTTTACCTTCACACCAAAGCCGGACAGAATGTGGGAACATAAAGTCTGCATGATGCTGGCCAGCAAGTTCGTGGCAATACCATAAATGAGTATGGAAAGTTGTGTTAACAGCCAGCTCTCTATTATTACAGTGAGACTACTGGCTCCATGGTAGCCAAGTTTGGGCTTGTAGTAAATAGTGCAGTACCACGGTTCGGCTACAGCCCAGATGGCGTTTACAAAAATACTTGTAGAGGTGAAGTACTGCCTGGGCTTTAGTACTTGACATCTCACAGCCAAACAGGTGCGCGTGCATTTTGCCTCCACTAAAGTGCGGCTGCCATTACTGGGAATAAATATGACCTTAGGGCATAATGAAGCTGGAAGCGCCGCTGATATGTCGCAACGTGTACATGTTACTTTGATCTGTGCTACATTTATACTTTGGGTTGGTGTAATCTCAAGCCAGTGTGAGTCTTGGAGGTGGGAAAGGGGCTGCTTATGGCGAATTAGAGTGGAAGAGCAGGTGCACTCAAGAGCACTTCAAAAGTGCTCTCAGACAAGCGGGTGCCCTCTAGTGGGAGAGCAGAAGTAGAATCACTGACTTCCAATGGTAGAAAAGGAGGGCTTTTCCTCCGCTGAGAACACCTGAGTGCAGGGGAACAGAAGCTGTGTAAATGGCCCCAATGAATTTTCGAGGACACTTGGTTGCATGGTCAGTGGCTGGAATGTGTAATGTAGATGCTTGAAAAATAAAAAAAGTCCTGGAAATATCAATGTAGAAGTTTATTTAATGCAGGTACATTAAGCAAATGGGCTCAAAAACATCAAGAGTGGCCTGCGGCTTTTCACGTCAGGCCGTTTATATAAGTTGATATTTCAACTGAAGACACGGCAGAGGCCATGGTGAAGGCACAAGTGCTGGCAACTATGGCAACACGGACAATATATAATGTTGGGGTCAAGTTGCTTAGGTATGATGGAGAAGTGGTAAGCGGCAACTGTTCATGTATTGTCGGGAAAGGCGGAGTATGTAAACACACATGCTGAGTTTCGTATGGGCTGATGCACATTGAACAGCATGATCTTGCTAAAATACCATATACCATGGCATGCACCGAAGGCAAGCGGCAGTGGTACAATCCACGAGACCCCAAGAGAGTAACTGAGAAATTCCACCACATTGCTTTTTCTAAAGACATACCTAAAAGACTCAGCGACGCACCAAGGCATCACTAAAGAAGAGCAGTGTACTCATCACTGCAAAGTGAGGACATCGATTTGTCTACATTGCACTTTATAAACCTGCATGGAAAGTTGAAAGCAAGCAAACTGGATTGTTTTGCAGATGTCCTGGAAGCCAACGACTTCATGCCAGCAAAACAAAATAAAGTTGAAAGTTGAGACCCTGCAGATTTTCCTGGGCTACCTACAAGGTAGCTGAACAGGGACGCTTTGTTGCCATACACACAGGAAGAAGTTGCAGCCTTAGAGGCAGCGACACGACTTCAAAGTGGTTGCCTCCTTTGGCACGTAGAGAGGGCAGCATTACAGCATCACTGGCACAAAACGCGTTGAAAGAAAATAGGACCACATGATGATCGAAGTCTCACTGATGCAGTAATGGGAGGGAAAAAACTTAGGCCATTTGCTATGAAGCAGGGGCTATTGTATCAGTTCGAAGCCTGAAGAGCCTTTCAGGACCAAAATCGCAGACATGTGCAGCTGGAAGTTAGTGAGACTGACCTCTTCCTGTCTCAGGAGCATAGCTTCCTAGGAACAAGCTCAGACGGTCTTGTGAAATGCAAATGCTGTGCACTGCGGCTACTAGAAATTAAAGTTCCTGTCTAGACTGAAGACTGCCAAACGCAGTTCGTGATGGATAGCTAAAGAAAACGAACAAGTATATGCAGGTGCAAGTCCAGATGGGTGAACTGCCCTGTATTCCTGTGTACTCTTCGAATACAGCAAGGAAATGTGTGCAAATCCTCGCACTCTTTCAGAATGGTTTCTTTGCAGACGTAGTAAAATGTTACATTTTTTGCTGCTATGTATTTGGTTGCGCCACATTTCCAGCAACTGTTGAAGTACTGTATACTGATGCTTGGCTTGGCAAAGTGAATACTGTTTTTTTTTGCACTTTCTTGAGTGCTTGCCTGTGATCAGCTCAAATGTAGATCTGCAGCATTGTGGAGGACAGGGTTAACTGTCAAAAAATTACATTATATTAAAGTAGCCTGACCTCTGCAGCTTTTTTTGTTAAGTATCTCTCTACTTTGTACTGTGGGCACTTGCAAAAAGCATTTGTATGTAGGCATAGGCACACTAGCATATTGCACAGAAATATCTTGGGCATGCATATTGTTGTACTAATCAACATAATCTAATTTTTTAACCCCGAAATCAAAGACCCATGCATACTGAAGCAATCAGGAATAATAATGTTCACTCCTGGATTCATGGCATTAAGCCTATGTCAGGTTCACAATTGAGCATTTTCTGGCTGGCAATATAAAATAATTGATAGTAAATTTTGTTCGAATGCAGTCTGTGCAAGTATTAAAAACACATCTCCAAGTTCACCATTGGCTTAAAGTGGAACCTATTGACATAGTGTGGAACCTAGGGGACTAAAGTGGAAATATTGAAGGGAATATCCGTTTTCGATGGTTTTACAATTAAAATTTCTCTGCTTTTGAAGGGCTCCTCGGCAAGTGGCGTTATCCAGTGGGAAACCGAGGAATCCTTTCAGTTTCGCTTTTGGTTTTATTTTTGCCGCCCTGCTGTGTCCATTCAGAAGTCTCCGGAGTCGGGTGATCAGCGCTCATCATTTACATCATGGCGGAGACATCGCGCGCGCGCTCCATGTTACACTGAAACGGCGTTTCAACGGGAGGAAGCTGAGGCATCTGAGAGCTCATTTTTGAATACGAAAAGCAGCAGTGATGACTCGGAAGACGAATTCAGCTCTTCACTTTATCACCGACAGCGAAACTGCGTCCAATCGACCCGGAATGTCAATAGCCATGCCCCGATAAGTTTCACTTTCACCCTCGAAAAGTTCTGCTTTTGCTGTGCATTGATCGGAAAGGATTAGTGTCTGAAGGTCAGAACTGTTACCTGCAGGGTGTCAACGTCTTTCGGGTGGCGTTACTTGCCACCGGCAGCACAGTCGTATTTTCCACTAGAAGACAGCCACGGGTCGACCTCGGTGTAGTCGACCTCAACTACTAACTCAGCGAATATTGTAAACAGGAAGTAAAAATTTGCTGCAATGTTGCATTGGTCTTTGTTGTAAGAACATTTTGAAAATTTGATGTTTTATTTTTGTCAAGAAACTTTGAAGCTTTTGTGCATGTTTTTTTAACCACAATTTTTCCTGATAGTTTTAATCACTTACTCACTATGTTGATTGTCATTATTGCCAATGTGAAGAGGAATTCCTCCTCTACAATTTGATACTAGACACTCCTGTACCAAGCAAGCTCTAAAGAAAAAATATTAATGACACCACCCAAAATCCACCATTTTACCCGCGGACAGGAAAGTGTTAAAAAAATTCGAGGGCACTTGGACCACTGAAGTGCAATGAGGTGAAAGCCATTATAGGGCGGTGGATAGTAGCTCTCCACTGCACCTCCATCTCCCTCTCTTCTTTCATTCCCATCTTCCTCCCTTTACAGTGTGTACAGTCTCCACGGAGAATTGTGCCAGATACTGCACCTTTTATATCCTGAAAATTCTACAGGGCACTTTGTACCACTAAAGTGTGATGACGCGAAAGCCTAGTGCGATGGAACATAGCCCTCCACTACGGCACCTCTATCTCCCTTTCTTCTTTCACTCCCACTTTCCTCCATTCACGGCATGGTACATGTGTCAGCGGAGAATTGTGACAGATACTGCACCTTTTCTATCCTGTAAATCAATTTCAAATGCCAGTGATGCCTGCTGTAATAACACCTCCTAAACATCTGGATCAGCTTTAGTTTGCTGTGTGGTACGGCGTTCAATGGTGCCGCACAGACGCCTGGACCGGACACCCGGCAGGGTCAGCTTCGTATATACGTGAATCGCTAGTGACGTCATGACCTGTTTTGACAGTAAATCGCGCGCCCTTTGTCGAACACAACCAGCATTTTCACTGAACGCAATAAGTTCACCGGCATTCTGTACTTCATTTACAGGAAAGGAAAGACGCAGTATCTGTCACTCGCTGAATCCCGCTATCATCCACACAGTAAACAAGGGGAATTATGAAGAGAGTTTCACAATCCGGAGCGTGGCACAGTTGGTAAAGCGCTGGGCTGGGGATCCAAGGGATGGAGGTTCGATTCTCGGTGGAGACAAGGTTTATAACTGGCTCTCGAAAGCGTTACACATCTACTGACAACCTTCTGTCGACAACAGAATATAATTTTGGCCATTTTTGCTATTTCAAGCTGTGTACCGCCTGAAGCACTGCAACAAACTACACACTATGCTATGTTGTGTTGGTTTCAATGGCACATAAGCAGATAAGGCTATGATGCGCCAAGCACAAGGTTAGAATTTTTTTCTTGTATTATGCTTTATTTACTCTAGAGTTTAAGAGATTCGCTTCCTGTAGAAAACTAACACAAGACAAATCAACAAGTCCATTTTCTCCTAAAATTAGGTTTGGGTGTGAAGAAACTGTTCATTCTAGCCTTTTTCTAACTTTTAATCTGGCAACCTGTGTAAGATATATTCGCTCGACAAGGAGCAGCCTTACGGCAATAAACACCAGTCGTCCTTTAGACTGAAACAATGGTGTCGTCATTTGTGCGCGTCTCTAAGTTTACACAAAATTATGGTGCCGAAACCCGGGACTAAAACGCTGCAACGTTCCGTAAACATCGAGGCCATCTAGCGTCGGCGAGACAACGAATCCTGAGTCATTACCGCAACGATCCTTGGAGGTGAAACCGCCTTGGACTGAAAGGTTCCAAGAACGAGGCCTAGGAAAGCCCCGCCCGACGCTCTAACACGAGGCCTGGAGACGCCATACCCGAAGCCAAGCTTGGCTCTACGAGGACGATCGACACTACATCGATACAGAAATGGATCGGCTGAAGAAGAAACGAGGAGCTCTGAGATCCCAGGTGACAAAACTGATTTCCGAGGTGGATTCTTTGTTAGAGACGCATGCAGACGAAAAGGCTCTGAACGTACTGTCAGCGAGGCTTAGCACCCTCCAAACACAGCTTAACGAGGTGGATGCTGCTATCGAGCCACTTGTGCCTGATGAAGAAGCCGAGGAGAACTACACGCGTACAATCGCTTACAACGACAGAATCGTCACCTATGCCGCAAAACTCAGCCAGCAAGCCAAGCTCAGCGAGCGACCGCCGGTCCAGGAGCGGATGCTACACGGGCCCCTCTCGACGGTAACCGGAGAGCTGCTGGTTCAAAGGTCAGGTTGCCGAAACTCGAGCTGCAGCGATTTAGCGGCACCACCACGGACTGGCAGCCTTTCTGGGAGCAGTACCAGCAGGCAATCCACAGCAACGACTCCCTTTCCAACGGCGAGAAGTTTTTATATTTGCAGTCAGCGCTCACTGGGAAGGCTGCGTCAGCGGTGGCCGGGATTCAAGCTACAGGAGCCAATTACAACACAGTCATCGAGCTTCTGAAGGAGCGTTTCGGACGCACGGATGTGCTAATCCAGGAACACCTCACCCAACTGCTGGACTTACCGACAGTACGAAGCGAGCAGGAGGTAAGAGACCTACGTCGACTCTATGACCCCATGCAGAGCAACATATCCACTCTCGAGGTGCTTGGCGTCAAAACAGACGGCTACGGCGCAATGCTCAGCTCCGCGTTGCTGCAAATGCTGCCAAGCGACCTTGTCATAAATTATCACAAGCGTTGTTCAGCAGAAAGGCAGGAAGACATTCTTTGCATTGCAAGTCTGCAAGAATTTGTGAAAAATGAAGTGGAGAGTAGGGAGAAGGCGGTGCAGGTTGGTCGACGGGAAAGCAAGAACCTTAAACCCCGATTCAAGAATGGAAAATCCAGAGTTTCAAAGGCTTCAACGGCTTCGCTCTTTTCCGCCAGTGATATGAAACAGAATGAGCCCTGTGCATTTTGCGCCGCTAGGGATCATGTAACTAAAGAGTGCCAGACCTCGGTTTCTCTCGACGAAAAGAAAAGGGCACTGCGTCAGGCAGGTCGATGCTTCCGCTGTTCTGTTAAAGGACACACATCGAAACAATGTCGCAACAAGGGAGTCAAGTGCAAGAAATGCAGCAAAAGGCATTTGACTCAGATGTGTGATCCTGCATGGCAGCCAGCAAACAGCACATCAGCCGAACTGCATGCAGCTACAAGAAAGAAGAGCGACAAAGCTCCCACTGTGCTGCTCCAGACTGCCCAAGTATGGGCAGAGGGACCACAAAGAAGAACGCTAACTCGTCTTCTGTTTGACGGAGGTAGCCAGCGCAGCTTTGCGACTGAAGAGCTCTCACACCAACTACAGTTAGAAGTTCTGGGTGAAGGAGACATCACCATTTACCCCTTTAAAGGAGCCGGAAACGTTATTAGGCAGAAACGAAACCGCGTACGAGTTTGGTTGAGAAGTCAGTACAACTGAAAGGAGCATTCTATCGAAGCTTTAGAGATACCTGAGATCTTCTGTGATCAGTTGAGTCTTCCCCAAAAGGTGATTCAAGCAGTGCAGGCATAGATAATGGAGCTTGCAGATGCAACCGTACCACCAGGTCATCTAACAAGAAAAGGCATCGACATCCTTATTGGTTCTGATTATTATTGGAACCTCGTGTCTGGCGACGTGCAGAAAATGCATGATTCATTAGTGGCACTGAAGACGGAATTCGGCTGGACATTGCAAGGTCCTATCCCTTTTAGCAGTTCGTCCGCCAGCTGTTCGTCCGTGGCTGTGCTGCGAGCCAGTGTAGGTGACGAGACTCACTGCCTTGCTGCTGACCTTAAGTCATTTTGGGAGCTCGAAAGCATGGGCATTGTCGAGCCTGTTGCCCAACAAAATGAAGACAAAGCAGTCATCCAAGCATTTGCATCATCTGTCAAGCTCGTTGACAGACGCTACGAAGTTGCTTTACCGTGGAAGCAGGTCAAACTCAACCTAGGCGATAACAAGGCAGTTGCTGAGAAGCGTTCGAACAACCTCACAAAGAAGCTAATGAGAAATGATATGATGCACTAGTATGATGCTGCAATACGTCAGTACCTCCATCAAGGTTTTGCCGAACGACTCCCAGTAGAGGAAGGCAGCAGCTCAGAAAATAGAATTTATTACATGCCGCATCGAGCAGTTATTCAGCCAGACAGCCTTTCCACCAAACTCAGAGTTGTCTTTGAAGCATCATCCAGCGAACCAGGATGTGCTTCTCTAAATCAGGTTCTGGATGCCGGACCTAACTTGAACCCTGATCTCCTGAAAATCCTGTTAAACTTTAGGATTCATCGCATTGGCATTCCTGCAGATATCAGTCCGTCGTGAAGATTGAGATGCATTGAGATTTTTGTGGTATGAACAGATGCCGACAAAGGAAGACCCAAGGCCGTTTGTAGAGACGTGGAGAATGACAAGGGTGCCCCCACTGGTGTCACCACTTGGCGACAACAGAAGTTCATCCCAAGACAGCGGCAATTATGGCAGAAACCCTCCACATGGATGACTTAATCACTGGAGCAGACTCTGAGCAAGAGGCGGAAGACTTTTACCGCGAAGCACTGCAGGTTATGAGCCTAGCGAGCATGTCCCTCCGTAAATGGAACTCGGATTCCGAAAAAATGCTCCAATTGTTTGACGACGATGAGACAGGAGGTGCCCTGAGCCGAGTGGAATGTCCAACAGCAAGCGTGTCTAGAGTGTTAGGACTTGTCTGGAACAAGCACGATGACTGTTTGGGATTTTCTTTAGAGGCCGTATTGGACCTACTGAACCAAAACAGCAACACAAAGCGCTTCATTCTTCAGGCGTCGGCTCGAATATATGATCCACTTGGGCTTATCTCATCAGTCACAGTTACAGCTAAGTTGATCTTCCAAACGCTCTGGGAGTTGGGAGTTGAGTGGGATGCACCCCTGCCTGAGGAGGTGCAGTCATCGTGGAAGGAGTGGCATTTACAGCTCCACCAATTGACTGAGGTAACCGTACCCAGAAGATACGACGGACTTCACGACTGAAGTATGGAGATTCACATTTTCACCGATGCTAGTCCGAAAGCTTACGGGGCGGTTGCCTACCTGCGCAATTCAGGAATCATTGCACCAGCCGTGACTCTGATCTTATCGAAATCGCGGGTGGCACCGATTAAGAAGCTCACTCTTCCGAGATTGGAGTTGATGGGAATGCTGGTAGGCGCGAGATTGAAGGAATATTTGATGCAGTCACTAAACCTACCAATTGTCAAATGGCATCTCTGGAGTGATTATACAATTGCACTTCATTGGGTTCGCAGGTCAGAGCAACACTGGAAGCCCTTTGTGGCCAATCGGGTGCTGGAAATTCAACAGCGGACGGATCCTGAACTCTGCAATCACTGCCCAGGAGCAGAGAACCCTGCTGACCTTCTGGCAAGAGGAGTGAGCCCCAAAGCCCTCAAGACAAACACAGTTTGGTGGAATGGACCTACTTTGCTCAAGGAGCCACCCATCGCCTGGCCAAGGCACGAAGATGACTTCGATATGGCCGCAGCAGAGGAAGAGAGAAGATCAGTGCAAGTGCACAACGTAGCAATAGAGGAAACTGTCTTACCGCTGCACCGGCACAGCTCCCTCTCCAGACTTGTCCGTGTTGTTGCATGGATGCAGCGATTCTTGCACAACTCAAGAAGGCCTAATCGGAAAATCAATGGATATCTGACGACAGAAGAGGTCACCCAAGCACAAACTTGTCTTATACGTCAGGTGCAAAAAGAGGCTTTCCGTGAAGAGCTAGAGTGCGTGCGTCGCGCATCACGCTTGCCCTGCAGCTCTCCTTTGCGGGATTTGAAAGTTTACTGCGATGAAGATGGAGTGCTAAGAGTGGGGGGACGTTTGAGCAATGCTGGCCTCTCCTATAGCACCACGCATCCGAAAATCCTGCCTGCCGGTCACCATTTCACTGAACTCTTGATAGTCGCCACCCATTGCCGCCTTCTACACGCAGGCGCACTTGAGACTCTCACAGAACTGAGGGAGCAGTTTTGGATAGTTCGGGGAAGACAGATGGTGAAAAAGATCCTGAAGAAATGCTTGACCTGCAATCGTTTCAACAGCCGCGCTGCTACTGAGCCAGTCGCCCCTTTACCTCGAGACAGGGTAACCTAGGCTCCACCATTCGAGGTGACGAGTATCGATTTTTACGGGCCGTTGAACACAAGGGATCAAGGCAGCAAGAAGTCACACATCGT
Source organism: Amblyomma maculatum (assembly GCA_023969395.1). Classification (NCBI taxonomy): domain Eukaryota; kingdom Metazoa; phylum Arthropoda; class Arachnida; order Ixodida; family Ixodidae; genus Amblyomma; species Amblyomma maculatum. The sequence continues at coordinate 98,586 of JAJIZL010016163.1, read as the reverse complement.
CATCTTCACATGCGCAGTTACCCGCGCAGTGCACCTTGAACTGGTGGCTGACATGTCTACTCCTAATTTTCTAATGGCATTTAAGAGGTTCACTTCTAGAAGAGTCTGTCGAGTCATATTTTCGGACAACGCTAACACGTTCCAACGCGCTTCAAGAGATCTGAAACGGCTATGGGCAACGCTACGTGGAACAGAAATCCAAAATTATTTCTTAAACCACCAGATAAAATGGTAGTTTATCGTCGAGAGAGCCGCCTGGTGGGGCGGATTCTGGGTGCGAATGGTTCGTTCTGTGAAGACTTCCCTGAAGAAAGTTCTAGGCAACAGCTTGTGTACTTTCGAGGAGCTGACTACAATCTTGATCGAAATTGAGGCTGTGATCAACTAAAGGCCTCTAACCTAAGTGTCCACAGAAGCTGACGAGCCGAAGCCACTAACTCCATCCCATTTTATCGTGGGAAAGCGTTTGACGACCTTGCCCCCGGGCAGCAGCGTAGAGTCAGTATCTCCATCACCGGATCAGCTGACTCGTCACTGGCGATACCGCCAAAGTTTGGCTGACCACTTCTGGCGTAGGTGGCAGCGCGAACACCTAACAAGTCTTCGCTCCGCTCACTTTGCTGTGCCAAGCCCATCTAGCGCCTTGAAAAAATGAACTCTCGTGCTAGTTCATCAGCCTCATCTGCCAAGGCAGCTGTGGAAAACCGGACAAGTTATTGATGTGCTTGTCGGACGTGATGGACACATAAGAGCCTGCATGGTGCGCCTACCTGGTAGGACCATCCTAAGAAGACCGATCCAGTTGCTCTACCCCATGGAGACTACCTGCGAATGATCTGAAGCTCATTCCGGGGGGAGTATGAAGAAACTGTTCATTCTAGCCTTTTTCTAACTTTTAATCTGGCAACCTGAGTAAGATATACTCGCTCGACAAGGAGCAGCCTTACAGCAATAAACACCAGTCGTCCTTTAGACTGAAACAATGGTGTCGTCATTTTTGCGCGTCTCTAAGTTTACACAGGGTGAAAATGAATGTGTTCTTTGTAAAATAGGGTGAAATTTTTCCTTAGCGTTTCAAGGCCTGTGCATGACAATAAAACATGGTTAACAGTTAGTTCCTCTCCATATTTTTTGCACTGGGGTTTGTCTTTTGTAAAAAAAATTGTGTCACGTGTGTGAGTCCAATACGGAGATGGCATAAAATTACTTCTATGAAATGTTCTTGATGCCGGAATGACTTCCAATCTCCCAAAATGGGCTTTACTAAATGTAGTTTTTTATCCAGTTCACCATTCCAGTAAAACTGCCATTTGTTTTTTAGTTTGCAATGTACAAGAGTCCTACAACATTTGTGAGGTATGTTTATTGCAGTAGTTGTGCGCCTACTTGTCTTGTGCACCACTGTGATATGCCCCCCCGCAAGTGATAACGACTATATATGCCACAGCGCCGGGAACTGCTGCGCATTTCGCCCTGGATTATCATGGACAGCGGCCAGCTCTGCTGGCGCTCGCCAGTAACTTGTTTCCGGGAATAAAGAAATTCCCACCGCGTGCTTTGCTGCTGCTATCTTCATTTCCTGCCTACACAGAAAAACACCACATAATGGGGACGAAGATCAACGCGACTGCGAGACCCTGGAGCTATAAGCCCTGGTGCCGATACTGCAAGATGGCCTCCCAGCTCGGACTAATGGAACCTTTGACCTTCAAGCCAACGTATTTGTGAGTCTGATCGGCCCCAAAACTTACCAACTCTCAAAGTCTTGACTGCTCCTAATAAGCCTACTTCAAAGTCACTAAGCGAGCTGAGAGAAATTTTGAGCAAGCATCTGTCATCGAAGCCATCCGTTATTGCTGAGAGTGCTAAGTTTTATCGCGCCGTGCAGCGTGAAATGCAGACAAAAACCCAGTTTGTGGAAGGTATACGCAGGCAGGCTCAAACCTGCTAATTTGGCTCTTTTCTGGGTGATATGCTTCGCGACAAATTTGTCTGCTGCATGCAGCGAATTGACATTCAGAGGCAGCTGTTTGTTGAGGACAAGCACCTAACAATTCAGAAGGCAATTGACCGTGCTTTGGCCGCCAAGGCTGCAATGAGCACACGACTTATCGGATAGCGCTGAAAAAGTTCACCAAATGAGTGCACCAAATGCAGAGTGGGAAACAGAAGCCTAAGTACACTAGCAAACATCGCAAATCCCAGCCGTGTTATCGTTGTGGTTCTTTCAAGCATGATGCATAAGCATGTCCGCATGTATGAGCTACTTGCTTCGAATGTGACCGACAAGGGCACATGCGAAGAATGTGCAAAGCTAGAACAGAACAGAAAGAACAGAAGCAGTGCATGCACACGCTTGAGTACAAAGCTGACCTCGACCGAACTAGCTAAATAGTGCCAATGTACCCCGAACGTCACCCATAATGGTTGGAGTGAATGTAGAAGGAACTACCGTCCAAATGGAGCTCGACACAGGAGCAGCAGTTTCGGTCATGTCGCACCATCAGGATAAAGTGTGCTTTCCCGGTATCCATTTGCAACGTACAACAATGCAATTGAAAACATACACAGAGGAAACCGTAAAACCTGTCGGCGTAATGAATGTGCTCGTCTGCCACAACAACCAAGAGGCCACTCTACATTCTACCGCAAAATGGGACACCGCTTTTAGCAGGGGTGTGAAACTTTCTATACCTCCCAGCGGCCACGAATTACAGACACTAGCATTTACACTACCCTTCCCAAAAGAACCGTTGTCTTCGAAACGCACTTATGCCTCTCCACAGCACATGAAGGTAATAATTAGTTCAACAACACCAACCACAGCGGATGCTGCCGACAGTAATGGACAGGACAATCAGTAGAAGAGATGGGTCCATGGAACTGGAGCTGCACGCAGACAAGTCTTGTCTCACGAAGGGGCGGAGAACCAGCAGGAATGAGATGCACAGGGTACAAAAGCCGCGAAGAAAAATCACGATTTTGGCCGATAAGTCAACACGCAGAGAATTCACAGCGCTAGGCTACGCAGACGACGGTTTTGATTCAAAACGAGCGGAGCCGTAACGGTAGCAGCCATGCAGTGGAGTCGTCGGTGCAGGGGGAAAATTTAAGCGCGAGAGAAGTCCTCTTTTTATGTTTTGCACTTTCGCTTTCGCCCTCGTGTGTAAGAAGGTGCGGCAAATTAGACGGGACGGAAGCACCGCTGAGTTTCCGCGGCCTGCTTTTAGGTCGCAACTGTAAATCAATTTCAGCATATCAGACTAGACTGGGGTGGAATTCAAGGCCTTCGTAAGGTATCCGCTATGCCAGGCAGTCTGTTGCCAGCATTGGAGCACTGCTACGGAGGAACGCAGACCTGTTCAGTGATGAGCTAGAAACCATACAGGGAGAAAAGGCAAGTCTGCAGCTCTTCAATTTCTCCGTCGCCACTTTGTAGCAGCTCTTGCTCGGAGATGACGCCCTTTGTGTAGCTGAGGGTGCGGTGAGGAGTCACCTGCACTCCGAATTTAACAATACTTTTTAGTGACAGCAACTTGTTACTTTGGTCTTTTGTGTCTACGTCAACGAGACCTCCAGTTCTGTTTTTTAGCTATGTAGGTCTTGCCAACACAGTTCTTGATGGCCTTTGCGATAGCAAATACGGACAAGTTGGCTACCGGTTCATCGGTCAGAGTGAATCAAAAAAACTTTGGAAATGATTCTGCTTTCTCTGGCAGAAGTTTTTTTCAGTTCGGTCCGACCCCATTTCGGGGGCTGATCAGAGGGAGTTTATTTGTTACCCATAACATATTGATTTGATTTCTTTCGGTAGCTGAAATGGTCACCCACCATAGAGCCCGACATGAGAGTGCATCAGACGCATCCACCATACGCAGCTACTACAACACACACAAGGGCCAAGGTAGACCAATATGGACAGGGTTAACCCTCGCTGCCAGGAAATTTAGACAAACCAGGAAATAAGATGACAAGACAGGTGGGAGAAAGAGGTTAGAAAACAGAAAGGTGTCGAGAGAAGATAGGAAATGGCAACTGCCGATTTCCCCTGGGTGGGTCAGCTCGGAGGTACCATCTATGTGAAGCTGAGGCCAAGTAGTGTGTTGCCTCCACTGAGGGGCCTTAAAGATCCAAAAACCTCTGCATCGGCCCAACCACCAGGATCACCTTTTCCCTAGACAAGGCGATGCCAAGCACGGCTAAGCGTGGGTGCTCGGGGCCCGTGGTGTCGCACAGTACATACCAACACCTGCTTTAACAGGTGCCCCCTGTGGGGGCACTTTGTTATGAATAACCAAGATAGGTATGCCTCCTTATTTGACCCCTATTAATATGGACAACTCGGATTAGACTAGAGAAGCTTTTTCAATGCATCACCTCATTATTAGAGAAACTTGTCCAGACAATGAAAAAGAAGAGAACTCAGAGCCCATGTATTATGGGCAACGAGTACAAGATCTCTACTGGCAGAACTAGATGCTTCATTTTCTGCATTTTGAGTGTGGGAAATCAGCGGAATGCAGTGAAAAATGGCAAATGACTGAGTGATGGCCTTTTTCTTTCTTTGTTTCATGCTTAGCAGTGAAAAGTTGCCCAGTAGATGTGCATCACGTTTTTTTAAATGAAATAATGGACAGGTGATGAAAACTCTCTCTGCAGACTGTGCCGCATAAAAAAGCCACAGTCAAAAGCTGTCAGCTGAGTTCATACATATAACGGTCTATGGGTGTGAGCTATCGAGTAGAACACCATTTAGCTATGAGACACCATCAAGCCACGGCTAAAGCTTTATAGGTGCGTCAGACAGTATCACACTATTTCACGCATAATGGCATCCAGAATAGCATGCTTGTAACTCCCAAAATTACCATTTAGTTCAAATTCATTGGAAAGCCAACCCTAATCATAGCAAGGTTTTTTTTATTTTTCTTTGAGATTTGTTTTGCTCACGAACCAGTGTCCCTTTTAACAAGGCACAACTTTACTAGCAAACACAACTTCACTCTGCTGATTGCCACACCACTTCACCTGCTGCACCCAAGGAGTCATTGCTTTCCACAACCAAGAACAATGGTGAGCTGTGTAACAATTATGAACCACGATTTGCAGTATCCACAGAAGTTGAGTAACTGCAGTTAAGCATACCCGCGACTAAGTAAATACAGGGTATTATTTTTCCTCTTCATAACTTGCATTCCTTGAATAAAACATTCCACGTGCAAGTGAACGGAGCTGAAATCTCCTGCTGCTTTTCTGTCATGTCTTATTTCAGCTATTAAGCAGTACGGACATAGATCACCTTGCTAAAAATTTCACACTGCGTGAATGCTCACTTCGAAGAATGTTTTGTGTGTGTGGTTGCAGTAGTTGGAGCATGTGAGTTCAGGCTCTATGAGTATTGCAGCTAATTGTCTGCTTGGCTTGCGGGCTAGCTTCAAACTGCTCACCTTGGGAGTCCCTGGATTTGTCTAGTACCGGTGGGCGAGCTGCAAGCAGCACGCATTACCTACCTATACATGTGTGAAAAAATCTCAAAAGCCGATGCTTTTACCGCCATTCAAGGCACTCAGCAACACAAGGACCGCCATGTGCGCTTCTCGGACGTTGTAAGCTCTGCAGATGCTGGTGGTGCAGAAGTAAGCTGCTGGTATCTTTCGGTGAGGATTTACTATCCTTTTTTGGACAACAGCTTTCAGATCTCGAAGCTGAACTTGCAGCTAAATTGGCTGAACTTTGTCCGACGGCCACTCGAGAGACAAACCCTGAACTGTGTTGTGTTGGGTTTTTTGGCACATAAGCAACTAAGGCTATCATGCACCAAGAGCAAGGCTAAAGTTTCTTTCGTGAAAAAATGGGAAAACGGGTGTGCTAAAATTAGTTTGTTTAGAAAGTCTCCTTCTTTTAGGAAACTAAAAACACTTGTCAAGTCTACTATTGCGCATTTTCCTAAGTAAGCTGAGGTGGAAAGGGATGACACGATTGTAGAAAATGGTAAAATGCTTTCTCCGTAGTGACTCAATTTTTGTGCATGTAATTAAATTACCTGTGAGCACCTTTCCACATTCTTCACAAGGGGGCTTATTGTGTTTCTTTAACAAAATTGTAAGCTGTGTGTGTGTCCTATATGGAGAAAACATACTGTCACTTCAATGAAACGTTGCTGTTGTGTGCTCGGTTTCCAATTTTCTATTATGGGTATTATGAGGTGCAATTTATTGTCTTCATTATTCCACATAGACTGCCACTTATCTTTGTTTACACCGGATTAGCTTCAGGCAGCCATTATGCAGAATGCTGACTTTCCCAATACTTATATTCCGAGCTTGTTCAGTGCAACTGTCTGCTCTCTCACTGCCCTCAATTCCTATGTGACTTGGCACACAACAGAATGTTATGTTATGCCGATGTGTTATCTTTTTTATATTGTGTATTATATTACCAACCAACAGCATTACTGCATTTCTGGGATTTAGAGCTACAAGTATACTCAGCGAATCTATGGTTTCGTTTAAGTGAAGGGTAGGATCGATCTGCAAGCCTCTCTCGAGTGAGAAGAGAACAGCAACTGTTTTCTAAGGGAAAAACCTAAATCCATTTTTGTCTGCCCAAATACTGTTTGCTTAATGTGAGTTGGATCTGTCTTCAGGGTTCGTACAGGTGGCAAAGAAAAAAATTCAAGGATATTCAAGGAATTTCAAGCCCCCATAGGAGGATATTCAAGGCCCCCTTCGAGGGCTTAATTTTTTTTTCCATATCAAAGATCTTCAAACAGTGCTCAAAGAAAAAAAAAAAACATCACTACGCAGATTCGCTTCTATTGCACAGAAAAAAAATTAAATATAGCTTCATAAAATATCACAGTGAAAGTTTGGTCATATCCCGCAGAAAAGTAAAAAATTAGTTTTATAAACGACATAGAATTCACACTGTTCTATTTCTCGCTGCAATACTGAAAGAAAGAAAGGCCTGAGAGCGTGACACGTCCTATAGGCGCATTTCTTCTCACCACAAGAAAACGCCTTTGGACACGCCTTTGCCACTTCACTGTCCGCCCCGCCGGGGTGGCGCAGTGGTAAGACGCCCGACTACTGTGCCGGAGTTCCCGGGTTCGAACCCGATCACGGCGGCTGCGTTTCGATGGAGGCGAAACGAAGTGGCGTCCGTGTGCTGTGCGATGTCAGCGCACGTTAAAGATCCCCAGGTGGTCGAAATTACTCCGTAGCCCTCCACTACGGCTCCCCTTTCTCTCTTTCCACTTTCACTCCCACCTTCCTCCCTCCCCTTACGGCGCGGTTCAGGTGTCCACAGAGCAAGTGTGACAGATACTGCGCCTTTCCCTTCCTGTGAACCAACCAACCAACCAACCACTTCACTGTCCAGAAACATGCGCTGAAATAGCTCCCCTGCTTGGGATGACGACCGGTACGAAAAGTGGGATGTCACAACTTTCAGAGTCCAAAGAATTTCAGCGTCAGTGACAAGCTCGTGCGCTTTGCAAGCATCGTTTAGGCTTGGCGACTGCGAGGAACACGCGCTAGTAGACTGCTCTACCGCGACCGGCGTCAGGTACCTTTTCAACGCGCTCCCTTGCGCTACCTTCATTGCGCCAATATGCGGATTCACCCATGGCAGTCACATCCACAGTTTTACCGCAAAGCTTGCACTTAGCCCGATGCGGACTCGTTGTATCAGGCGCAATCCACTGCTTGTATTCGTCATGGTGGAGCCACGTAGCCTGAAACTTGCTCTTTCCGGGCATTGTGTCACATATGAAAATATCACGTGCGCTGACAGGCCGAAGCCACGCTCATTCCAAAAATGCAAGCACTAGGGCAACGCCAGCGTAGACACGGCCGTACAGCTCGGTAAACTTATCTAAAAACGTTGGGCTTGGTGAGTGATGGCGATGCGATAGCAATGGGACGACGCAGCCGCGCGCCCACTGCAGTGTTGCCAGCCGCCTAACGAGAATGCGCTAAATAGGCTAAAAATCGATACGTTTCCTTCCCCGCAGTTCATTCAGAACTCAGTCAAGAATAAAAGTTTTGCAAAAAAAACGTTTTCATGACGAAAAACACCAGTTCAAATTTAGTATTCAAAGAATTCAAGAATCTTCAAGGATTAGTCATAAATTCAAGGTTTTTAAGGGCCTTGAAAACAGACTTCCGTAATTCAATGGTATTCAAGGTTTTCAAGCACCTGTGCGCACCCTGTGTCTTTTACATGTTGATAAGCTGGATGACGTACATGCGATTTGGAAGTCGTCCGCATAAACAGAGTATGTAACACTATGCTTTGCTATGAAATTTATTTTTATGATTAAGAGTGTGGTACTGAGAATACACCCCTGAGGTACTCCATTTTCCTGAGTAAAGTTCTTTGAAAGGGTACAGCCAAGGTGAACTTGGAGGTGAGACTCGGGAGTTATTTAGGCAGTTTAGCATCCTTTCATGGATGCCCAGATCAGATACGTCTTTGGGGATGCCATACCTTGAAGTGGTATTATATGCCTTTTCCATGTCAAAAAAGACTGCTAGGCAGTGTTGATTATGAATGAACGCTCCTCAGACTGTGTTTTCAAGGCGTACAATGTGGTCTACACTTGAGCATGCTTTTTTGAAGCCGTCTACCAAAAGGCGAAGCTTCAAGGAGTATAGACATAAAATTTTGGTAGCACAATTTACTGTTTGCAATGATGCGCAGTGCATTGATTTATAAACGCAAAGCGAGATGGTATTTGCCCATTACTGTTAAAATAGTTAATAATCGAATTTCTTCTGTCACATGCTTCGGTGTCAGAAGCCAAGCAATTGCAGTGACGTCTAGTTGAGGTCAGGGATGGAAAAGCTGCGACATAATGGCTGCTTCTTCCCTCCTTGTCATTCCAGCTTTCGAGGGACGCTAGTTTTAGTGCTGTACCGAATTAAAACAATGCAGCAATAACATCAGTTTTGTTCATCACTCATGTGATCTATATTGTAGTAAAGCCAGTGCGAACACGCGCTGCAACACGAACGCTGGTCGGCAGTGAACAACGTTTATTGCCCAGAGCAGAGATTTTAAACCTCTCGTGCTGAGAGGGTTACAGAAGAGGGAGAGAAGCGTGAGCGACAGGAACGCAGTCACGCGGCTGCCTTCGGCACAACCCAAGAAATACAACATTCCATCTGCTACACTTCGAAAGTACACCGCTTCGTATAGGAGTGGATTTGGTTTCTGCCACAAGGTCCTTGAGACACTAAAACTGAAGCAAGCACAATGGACAACTTCAGCTCATGGTGGCATCTTAATCGGTGAGATGAAGCTCTCTGATCATCTTTCTGTCGAAAAATGTGGGCGACTGCAAGGATTTGTTGACATTGGTCAATTTACACGCCCTGAAGATGCACATCTTCCATGCAACCATGGAATGGTTGTTATGTTTGTGCCGTTTGCTGGGAAATTTTCTCAGATTCTGGCAGTATTTGCTTCACATGGAAATGTGAAAGGTGAGCTTCTCTGCAAGATATTAGTTGAGGCCACAATTTTGGCAGAACAGGCCAGACTGTTTGTGGACTTTATCACATGCGATGGTGCCTCTTGGAACCGGAGAATGTGGACACTCATAGGTATCCAAGGGACCGCGAGCAAAATTGTCTGCAAAGTGAAGCACCCTGTCGACAGAAAGAGGAGCCTTCATTTCCTGTCGGACTTTCCGCACTTGGTCAAGTGTCTTCGCAATGCACTTCTGAAAGACGCTTTGCCACACCAAATGGACGGGTACGATTTTTGATAGTTTGCAATTATAGTGTTTTATATTTTATGTCATATAACTTATTGTTGCCTTTTTCCCTGTTGCAGGTATCTATATATTTTCTCCGGGAAGCATACAAACTTGACAAAGACAACGTCACTTTAAAAGCAATGCCGAGGTTAACCACCAGCCACCTTAATCCTAATGGTTTCGAGAAAATGAGAGTTTCACTGGCTTTTCAACTTTTTGGTGACATGGTTCTACAGGGCCTGCACCACTACAAGGATAAACTTGAAGCCAGCTATAGAAAGGGGTCTATCGATGCGACGGAATCATTTTTTAGGTCATTACCTAAAAAATACCTGTATATTTCATTAAATATACAGGTTATATGTGCCTTCCAAAGGCCTTAGAGGGCTTTATGAATAATTTTGTTTTGATTGCTACAAATATCTATTTTTACATTTCCAGAATGATGAATCAGATCATTAAAACCATGACATCCCGGTTCAGGTCTGAAGCCCTTTGGCCGTGCTCGAGTGGTACTGCTCTGCTTTCTGGCCCCTTGTCTACCTCACCAAGTGGGAGCAGCACACAAGCAACGGCAAAGGATTCTTGAGCAAGCAAACTGCTACCGGCCTGAGGGTTACCATTTCCAGTGTGCTGTCCTTGCTCGGCTACATCACCAAGGAACTTGGCTACAAATATCTGATGACGTCGAAGCTCAGCCAAGATCCCATTGAGAACTTGTTCGGGGTGGTGCGTCAGTTATCAGGGTGCAATGATCACCCAACCCCTGAGCAGTTCTTGATTTCGGTGAACTGTCTCAGCTTTTACAGCCTAGCCAAACCAGTTCATGGCACAAGTGTTGAACCGTTGGTACTGACATCTCTTCTTGACACAACAGACGCACGCTGTGGTCAGGCTGCAAACATGCATGAAGCAATAGATGCGCATATTTCTGAAGGGAATCTCACCAGGGCCGAGAGTGCTGCGTGTCTGCAGTGTCTCCCTACGGAACATTCCAGCCTTATAAAAAAGCGTCGTGATGCCCGCTTAGTGCACTATATGGCTGGATATGTTGCCAGAAAGTGTGTCAAAAAGTCTGGGTGTGAAGCTTGTTTCTCTCTTCTTCTCGTAGCTACAAAAGAGGGAAAAACAAGTGAATGTGCAGAGTTCACACGTTTCTGTGATAGGGGTGGTTTGCTCTATCCTTCAAAGCAACTGTTTGCCTTCGTAAGCCATTTAGAAAGTGCATTCACGGACTGCTTCAGTGTGAATAAGCTTCACTGTGATAGCATTTTAGATGTGCTTGTTCTTACCAGGGGTGACGAAAGGAGTCTTGGCTGCGTTCATCATGATGCTGAAGTTAAGGCCAGCATAGTGAAATTTTATATTGTCACCCGCTTGCACTTTCTCGTGAAGGGCATCAATAAGGCTAAAGAAGAACGGCGCAAGATGCTACAGCATCTGAAGGTGCGTCGGTGTGTGTAACTTTCACACTGCTTTTGTATTTTGACAATCATTAAATATAGGTTGTTGTAATTACACTCGATAAGTGTGTTTCAGTTACAAGAGCATATAAATGTAATAAAACGATTAATGTGAACTACACATTGGACTTTCGAAAAAGCATGCAGGTAGGTGAGAGATGAGTACCGCTAATTAAACTTCTGCATTACGAAATGTACAGATGTTTTGCAAGGTTTTCTGCGGTCGTAGTGCAATGTACAGCGATTTCGCGTATACTTCACTGGCGACCTCCTGACCACACTTGGCACAAGGTTTGAATTTCATTGCAATGAAAGCGATAAGACAGCCAAAACGGAACGCGACTGTCGTGACTCTGGCTGCTTCAGTCAATGCCTGTCCCATGCTTGAGTTCTGCGCCTTACACAAACTAAATACAAACTCTCATTCGATACGTGGCGTTGACCGTGCATTGCGGTCGAAACGAGAACAGCGATTGCGGAGGGCATAATCTTTCATCACCGCAGTAGACCCGCTGACCAAGCGATTCCCTCGACTGTATTTGTTTAGAATTCGGAGGAACCTAGCCTGTCGTCGTGAAGAAGCAGTCTGTTATCTAAACGACGTTCATGGAAATTCGCATCCGTACTGAACAACGCAATTAGACGCCGCTGTTCCACCAAAGCGTGCGCAGGCGTGCGTCGAAGCAGGCGAGCGGCAGCAAGCCGACCAAGCCACCTCGCTCGCAGCGCCCTCTGTCTTTTCCGTACACCGCGCCTCACAGATGCGGCTGTGGTCGGGCCACTCAACCTATTCTAGTACACTCTAGTGAGGGCGAAAGCTGTGCTAGAACCCTCTTACGCTACCTATGGCTTCAAGACTGCCAGAACCGAGACCCCCGTAAGCTACAAGCAGATAAATGAAGGGAAAATGAGGGTGCTCGTTATAATACATGAAGGAAAGAAGCCAACAGGTGGCGCTGGTGAACACTCTCAAGGTTCGTATACAGACAACATTAATACCCAAGAAAGTAGCAGGGGGGACAGTGGCCGATGTAGCTCAGTTGGAAGAGCACTGGACACGATATTCGGAGGTCGTCGGTTCGGTTCCCACCATCGGCACATTGTTTTTTCTTCTACTTTGCGTTTCTCTTTCCCCTAAACAGATTACATTACTAATTTATGTGATTATCGAAGTAAAAATTAAAAAAAAAAGAAGAAAAAAAAGACAAAGTACAATCCCCAATGCTTTCCTTGGCCTCGCCGACTGTTGAATTCTTTCCTTCATGTTTTATAACGAGCACGCTCTTTTACCCTTCATTTATCTATTCGGAAAACTAAGTGATGCAGTTGCCGGAGGTCACACTGCACTCTGCGAAATTACTAAAAGTCTTCCTGATCTCCCTTACAATATGATTTCTGTTTTCGCTGAAGGATTATTGGTTGAAGCTTTGATTGATATAGGGGCTGCAATTTCTGTTATTGACGCTGATTTGTGCTACCGCTTACGAAAGGTGACGACTCCATATGATGGACCTAACTACATGGGGCCAATGATGTTCCTCTGCGCCCTTCAGCAAAGTGCCCTGTGCGAGTTATCAACGGCGTACGCCACCAAGTGCAGTTTGCTGTGCTCTCCCCTTGTGCACATCTGATGATTTTTGGTTGGGATTTCTTTGTCAACTGCTTCAGCGTTAATTTCCTGTGGCGACCGTGTCATCCATATGACAGACAGTGATTTTGCATGACTTTTCTGAACAACATTATCCCCTCATTGCCGCAGCTGATACTGTTTTGCCTCCTCAGTGCGAAAAACTGCTTACCGTTGTTTCTGACCACATCACTGAGAGACGTACTCATGAGACGTACTCATCGCACCATCTCATCGTCATCTTGCACGCGGCATCACCTTCCCGTCAAGTCTTATCCTGTTCCGCAACGGCTCAGTGAAAGTAGCGGCCACTAACACTTCACATGAATCCCTCGTGCTCCAAAAAGAAACTTCTCTGCCTTGCATGGTGGATGTTCAACCTTTGTCCCTGATGGTGCTCACCGCCCTTGTGCCTCAGCAGCGAGTTTCCACAGACGCCTCTCTTCCTGTTCTTCAAAGACTATTAATTCGAACCTCACGCCTAACCAACACCAAGAACTACTGACATTGCTTCGACATCACCAAGCCATTTTTGATGCCACTTCCCCATCACTGGGACGGACTAGTGTCGCACACCACCGCATCTTTACTGAAGGTAACCCTATCGTACGCCGACGGCCTTATTGGGTTTCTCTCTCTGAAAAAAAAGTTATCGAAGAAAATGTAAATGACATGCTCCGTCGTAACATTATTCGTCCCTCAACAAGCCCATGGTCCTCTCCAGTAGTATTATTTAAAAAAAAAAAGGACAGGTCGGTACGCTTTTATGTTGACTACCGTGCACTCAACAAAATTACCCACAAAGATGTATACCCGATGCCACGAATTGATGATGCCGTTGACTTTCTCCAAGGCGCTGAATATTTCTCGGCCTTGGACCTCCGTTCTGGTTATTGGCAAATACCTATGCACGAAGATGACAAAGAAAAAATCGCTTTCGCAACTCCCGATGGACTTTACGAATTTAATATTATGCCCTTCGGCCTTTGTAATGCACCAGCGACATTTGAAAGAATGATCATACAGTACTTTGTGGATTAAAATGGAGAACCTGTTTGTGTTACTTGGACGACACTTATTTTTCGTCAACTTTTAGCGACCCTCTTACGCGCCTGAATGAAGTTCTCACATGTCTCGCTTCAGCAGGCCTTCAAATCAAGACCAAGAAGTGCCACTTTGCACAGAATAAAATTAAAATAGTGGGACATCTAGTTAGTCACGACAGAATTCGTGCAGACCCTGAAAAAATCATTGCGGTCCTGAATTTTGCTCGTCCTCAACGAACTACAGATTTGCGCACTTTTCTCGGCCTAGCATCCTATTTCCGCCATTTTATTAGACATTTTGCAACTATTGCTGCTCCCCTTCATAAACTACTTAAAGCGAGCAGCGCTTTCGTGTGGACTGCACAATGTGAAACTGTATTCAAGAATCTCAAGCACACCCCGACATCGGATCCTGTTCTTGCCCACTTTAGCGACACGGCTCCAACCATCCTGCACACTGATGCCAGTGGTCGCGGTCTCGGCGCTGTAGTCCTACAGTGCGACGCAACTTCCCGTGAGAAAGTTATTGCCTTTGCCAGCCGGACCATGACTACAGCTGAGCAAAATTATACCATTACCGAGCAGGAATGTCTTGCCGTTGTCTGGGCGGTTCACAAATTTCGTCCTTATCTATATGGTCGCCACTTCACAGTTGTGACCGACCACCATGCTCTTTGCTGGTTGTCTTCGCTGAAAAATTTGATAGGCAGACTTGGTTATTGGATTCTATGCATACAAGAGTACCAGTTCGATGTCATTTATAAATTGGAATGCCACCACCAAGATGCCGATGCGCTTTCTCGCTGCCCACTTTCGAAATCTACCTGCAGTTTTTCTACGCAATGTATTTTGTCCTCTAGCCAGAGCCGATTCTCCCTGCATCTGACGTATATCACAGCAGTTTCATTTGACACCTCTGACAACAAGCACGCTCTCCGCTCACAGCAAATAGCCGATGCTTACTGCCGTCCCATCATCGACCGCCTTAATGGCGCTTTGAAACCCCCCAATGCTAGGCTCCGCTGACAGTTACGCAGCTTCAAGCTCAGAGATGGCATCCTACTCCGCTACGTGTATTGCCCTGAGGGAACCCGTTGGATCCCAGTCCTACCGCGTGTGCTTCGCCCAAGTATCCTAGCGGCTCTACACAATGACGCTACGGCAGGTCACCTAAGGTTTCACAAAACCTACGACCGCGTGAAGAGACGGCTCTTCTGGCCTGGCCTATCCTCCAGCGTAGCTAAATATGTCACTTCCTGCCCTCTGTGTCAACGTCGCAAACGGCCGACTTCTCCACCTGTTGGCCTCCACAACCCCTTCCCTGTCCCGCCACACCATTCAAAGTAGTCGGCATCGACTTATATGGTCCCCTGTCTCTCTCTGATCGGGGCAACCACTGGATCATCATGGCTGTGGACCACCTTACGCGCTACGCGGAGACAGCACCTGTACCCACTGGCTCAGCTCAAGAAGTCGCAAATGTTTTTGTGATATATTGTATTGCGGCATGGCGCTCCACGGGTACTCCTAAGTGACCGCGGAACGACCTTCTTATCGACAGTCATTGCCGAAGTTCTCCAGGCATCATCCACCCTTCACAAGACCACTTCAAGCTACCATCCTCAGACTAACGGTCTGACTGAACGATTTCATCGCACTTTATCGGATATGATCTCCATGTACATCATACCAGATCATGGAAATAGGGACACTATTTTACCATTCGTCACATTTGCCTATAATACCGTTGTTCAGCGGACTACCGGTTACTCTCCATTTTTCCGTGTTTATGGCCGTCCTCCCACTACAATTCTCGACAGTTTTCTTCTCTACGTCCGACTGTTCCTCCACATCAGTACCTGCCCAGTTCATACCCCGTGTGGCCAGATGCAGTCACCTTGCTTGCCTCAACACAGAAGCCTGCCTGAAAGATAGCAAGAATCACTACGATTCTATTCATCGTGAGTTCTCCTTCTGTCCTGGTGACGAAGTACTACTTTACGCACCTCTCCACATCCCTGGCCTTGGTGATAAATTTCACCACTGCTACCTTGGTCCATACACGGTCATCGCCCAAACTTCCCCAGTGAACTACAAAGTGACACCTATTCATCCCCCAACCGATCGACGTCACCGTGGCACTGAGATAGTTCATGTCTCTCGTTTGAAACCATTTGTGCGGCGTGATGCAGCAGTTGCTTAGGAGCGGCCAGGCTGGCCGCTTCCGACCCCCCGAAAAAACTCAGCCTCACAAGGATCTTCTTTCACGTGTACATAGCATCGTCATCATCCCGCGGCGCAACCGGTGGCACGCGCCTCGGTTGTTCAGCGGAATAAACGCCAGACACTGCACCCCTTGCCTTGCCGTCTCGACCTGGCCTTCTTCCAAAATTTTTATATCGTCACTATGATCAAAGACTCGGCAATAGGCCTAGCTCCGTCTTTTGACAGAAGGGAACAGAAACAAGGACCTTCAATGCATGGTTTTCAACATCATCTGGAAAGCCGAAAAACCTACAGCACCAGCAGGACTTCTTGAGCTGGGTCAGTATATTTTTTTTTGCATGCACAAGCATGCATTTTTGGGTCTTTGTTGACACAGCTAAGTTTTCTTTTACCATGTTTCCTATTATGTCTGATAGTCAAAACACGTGTTCATGAAAAACGAAAAAGAAATGGCATTTTTTTTTGTCCCCTTTGGTCAGTTGCCTCTAGTTTAAACGTCCATGCTTTCTTATTTATTGCATTCGCGTTCATTGTGGCTGGTTTGAACACTTGTAACATGGATTGGTATCGCCAGAAATGAGTGAATTCTGTGGTTGTGACCAGTGATATTGCCTTATGCTCTAGATAACTGCAGCACGGCCAAAGACTAACACTGTGGCATTCGTCGTGACAATCCCTTTATGTGCCGTTACTGGGTGTAGATAAATCTCGGGCAGTGATAAATGTTTAGTAATCTCACACACATCGTTCTAAAGCAGAAATAGTGAGAAAGATGTCTACCTTTTTTTGCTTAAACGTCGTATATGCATTATAATTCTAAAGCAGAAATAGTGAGAAGATGTCTACCTTTTTTTGCTTAAACGTCGTATATGCATTATAAGTAAAAATCTCACTTTGGTCACTGAGTCTGCCTGTGTGAACAAAACTGGGAGAACTGTCAAAAGGGAGCAGACTGCATGCAAAGAGGTATAGCAGGCAATAGTAGCCAAGTTCAACATGCAAGACAGTGTAAGTTGGCACAGATTGGTTGCCCCATTCTTTGGTTTGAATATCTAAGTCATTTAATGAAAAAATACAGCACAAACAGGGGCAAAGGACAAAGTGTGAGAAGTGCATAAAACAACTACTGTGTGTTTGTACAGGAGTAGTAGGCTGTGTGATAGCCTGTGTCCCTGAACCTTCCAAGGCTACTGCCCCAGATATCTATTCTGCTTGGATAAGCTACTTGTCTTTGCTGTCTGTGAAGCTTCCCACATCAGTATACTTTTTAATTTATTAATTTCAGAACAACACATACTGTGACTACCAGGCTGAAGAAGCTGGAAGCAGAGCTTTGGGGAGTAGCAGCCTAGAAAGAACTCGAAAAGTGCCTTGGAGAAGCTCAAAAAGCTGCTGGTAAGCCATCTGGTGCTTGTATTTTCAATGTATCTTCAAAAAATGGAAGGGTGTTTCGGCATTTTTTGAGCTCTGCTGTGAAAATAGCGAGTGCTCTGCATCGCTACTTTCGTCTACATATGCCTCAAGCCGGGCTGTGCCTGATGGAGTTGCGGATCGGGGCAGCGAAAGCTGCAGCTATCAGAGTGGGAGTTCCCGCGACAGCTTTACTTTGAACGTCAAGGTGGTGGTAGCTGCGAGCGTGATTGGTATAGGACACGGGCAGATGTCTCATTTCTGTGGCATTCTCAGCTTGCCGACGCCACTGCATCACAAAAACTTTGCGGCGATCGGCAAAAGAGTTCATTCCCACATTCCCAGCACCGCCTGATGAAGGAAGTGGCATGTCAGGTGAGCCTTTAAGCCACCTTACCCCATCACAATGGAGAGAACTGACAGCAGTGCTCACTAAATATGGACAAGTATTTGATAGTAAACCGGGCAACTGAACCGTTGGTATTCACAGAATAAGGCTGAAGGCAGGAGCTGAAGTGGTAACCGGATATGCTTACAAAGTACCAATGGTGTTCCAGAAGTAAGTAGAAAGGCAGAGTAGCGAACTGCATGGGTGAACTCTATTTTTCGGCCGAAAGCGCCCACGCCCATCCCGTGGTTTGCATATCTAAGAAGGACGGTGGCATAAGGCTCTACTGCGACTATCACAGGAACGTTCCAGCGAATCATTAAAGAGGCAGTAGCACCACACAGTATTCCTGTGCTTGCATCGATGATCTGGCCATGTTCTCAGAGACATAGGAGGATCATCTGAGGCACGTCGACAATGTTCTTAGTTTCATAACGGCTGCAGGATTCACTGTGAATGCTGGAAAGTACAGATTCGCAAGAGGGGAGATGGAGTTTCTTGGTGACACAGTAGGATCGGGTAAGCACAGCGTGAATCCTACAAAGGTCAGAGCTATTGAGGGGATTCCCCCGCCCCAGACAGCGGCAGCTGAAGAGATTTTTAGGGTTGGCGACCTACTATAGGCAGTATGTCCCTGAGTACACCCGTATTGTACTCCCGTTGACTAACCTGACAGCGGCAGCTGAGGAGTTTTCTCGGGTTGGCGAACTACTATAGGCAGTATGTCCCTGAGTACTGGCGTGTTGTATTCCCGTTAACGGCGGACCCCTCATTGGCTACCTTGGGAAGAGGAACAGAGGGCATTCGAAGGCATTAAAGTGTTTGGGACACGCAACATCGCTGTATACACCACATCCAAATAAAGAGTTTATCCTAGCCATCGATGCCTCTGACTGTGCTGTAGGAGCATGTCTCACACAATGCAATGAGGAGGGGAACGAACACCTGATAGCTTTTCTAAGCACGAAGCTCAGTTCAGCCAAGACTCGGAGGGCCACCATCGAGAAGGAAGCCTACGCTATCATATGGACACTCGGTAAGGTCGACACTTGGCTATTTGGTGCACAGGTACATGTGGTAACAGACCACAATCCACTCAAGTACCTTACTCTTACCAGCCCGCATAGTGCCAAGCTGACTCGCTGGGCTCTCGCTCTCCAAAGGTTCAATCTCACGATAGAACATAAAAAGGGCACCCAAAATACCAATGCCGTTGCTATGTGAAGGCTTGTGGCAGCCAACTAAATGGAATTTAGAGCATCAAGGCAGAGGTAAATGGCTTGGGGACACTTTGGGCTTTGTCATTGCATGTGTGAGCGGATGGTGGGGGTATTGAACCTTACGTCAGCCACGTCGCATTGTTTGCTTTTGTGTGATGTGGCTGCAGTATATAGACTTATGCAGCACACTTAGTGGGGAGGTGTCACACTCATCAATGCGACGTACCACACCGCCGGCATCTAGGCTGGCGCCTGCTCATCGGCATTATGTTTACTCGAGAGCTAACGCGCGGCACGTCCCATTCTCGTTTACTACGGACCCTGGATCGCAGAATGTCTGGCTGGAGTGAATCTCAAGTCACCGATGCAACGTTGCCCGTAAGATGACTCCGGATGTCCGAGCGTCGGCGAATGCAAGCAGAAATATTCCCGATGGCAGGTTCGGAGATCATCTGCAGTGTGTGTGTGTGTGCTAGGCTTTCGTGTAAAGGAGAGGCGGATGCAACGAAGCCCTTACCCAAGGACTCGAGCTGTCTGGCACGGGCGCACGTGACGCCGGCAGCGGATTCGAACACTATGGAATGTGAACGGGTGGAGTTTCGTGCAGCGCTACAGGTTTGAGAAGGAACTATACCGGAGACTGTTGGCCCTGCCCAGGAAGTTTACTTTGCTCCTACTGGCTTAGCACTGTGTTCTTTGTATAACGAAGCCATTTAGTGAGGTGTCAGGGGGATTTGAGGAAGAAGAGATGAGTTTAATAAACACGCTGCAACCCCATTCATCTGGACTCTGAGTAGATCTCCAAGGTGCCGAGGCACACTGAGCAGACCGCTGGTCAGCGCATCCCAGCACGGCAGGTGAGAACCCTATTGAAAACGAGCAGCTGAACAGATCTTCGCTTCTCTGGACGAGCACCGCAGGTGACAGCTCGAACAGCGGCTTCGAAAGTTAACTACAGGACACAATAAAACAGAGACCTTCAAAGATTCGGCACAGCGAGATGTCACGAAGCCAAGCATCATGTGCGACTATAATCACACAATGGGTAGCGGGACAAGTCAGATCAGATTTTGGACAAGTAGCCCCTCCCCAGAATATGACAGAAAATGTTTTGCCATTTGATTGATGGAGCTTGAATCATCTGAAGCAAGCGATGAAACCAGAAGCTGGACTCTGACCCCTGAAGGCGCTCATGGTGACTACAAATGACACATGGGAAGACTGGTTGCAGTCGTAGGAGTAGTATTAAACAGCCATGCAACAGCAGCAGAAGCACCCAGGGTGCAAGTTTAGCCATGTGCATGTCAATAATAGGAGCTAAAGCTCAGAAGATATATCAGACATTCTAGTTAACCGAGCAGAAAAGGACATGAGCACCGTCAATTTACATATGTTAATCTCTCTCATTCGATCGCATTCATTCATTGTTAATAATTGTGCAGCAGAGAATACGAGAAATGTAATGAAGTAACGCTATGAACAGTGAATACATGAAATGCATCAAATGAGAGATGAAGTGATATATACAAATGCACACATTTAGAAGTATTATGATGCATTCTTACCCACACACACATTCATACGCATATTCATACTAATATATAAGTTCGTGGTACCAAGGCCTGGCGAGGGCGGGTACATAAGGTACCTACCTCATATGGTCTGATGGACCCCCACTAGGACCCAGGTGACCACAACCAAAAAAATAGAGGGAAGATGAGCCACATTGAACTACTGTCTCGCCCATATTAAAGTGATCCCGAATGGGCATCTCGATCCTCTGAGAAAGATAAAGTGCGGCCCGCTGTGCTGTATGACGTCCTTGATTCTGATGTCTAAAGGAGCGGCAGATTCCTGCCGATATCTCTCCAAGCAAACCAAAGAAACCAAAGCACCACCAACAAGGAAATGCTTCATTTGCAATCAAAAACGACGAGAAAATGAGAAAAGTTGGCGAAAGGAACCCAGCTTTGGTGCAGCAACTGCAACAAGCCACTTAATTCCATTTTGAAATTTATCACATGGTGCTTTAAAGTAAAATACTTTCACGGTGCACGATGGCACCTAAGAGACAGGCACCAACATCAAGAAGCCTCAACCAACCGGTCTTCGTCATCAGTGTCATCCTCTTCGCACGCTCCACCTTCCACGCGCTAGCACCGTGCTTCCTTTTTCCCCACTGTAGCATCTCTACGCTGGGGGGGGGGGGAATCACTACGTCTGACCACATACACACACGAAAACAGACTACACAGGGAATGGACAATAATAACATACAAGGCCACACCAAAACACCAATCAGAAATCTCCAGATAAAATCGCAGTCCTAATCTAAGTCAGGGGAGGCCGCTGGATGTTCAAGGTATTTTCAAGTTATACTGTCCAACGGCAACGGCTGCTCACTCCAGTGCCGGTGGCCGCGCGAGGGTACTCAGGTTTCAGTTTCACACAGTACTCACACCACTGCGCGTAAAGTTGATGAGCATGTAGCGCATGTTGTTGACCACCTGGTCAAAGTTGGCCTGATTGAGCTTAACAGGGTTCGTACAGATTCAAAAGGGGCAAATTTAAGAATATTCAAGGAATTGCAAGGCCCAGTTGGAGTATTTTCAAGGACTCAACACAATGCTACACGCAGCAGTCTTCAATATCAGGTACCAATTTTACGTAGGCACATTTTTCTCTGCAAGAAAATGCTTTGGCCACGTCACTGTCAGGGAACATACGCTGGAATAGCTGGACTGCTTCCGATGATGATCGATTGGAGAAATGCGATGTGACAACCTTCAAAGTCCACAGAATCTCTGCATTCGTCACCAGCTCATGTGCCTTGCAAGCATTGTCTAGCTTTCCTGATTGCGAAGAAAGCAGGGCGGCTGACTTTTGGCTCGTACTTGAAACTAAATACTTTCGCACCGAGCTGTTGGCTGCAATCTTCATGACACCAGCATGCTTCATATGGCTCTTTAACGTCGACTCCCCCATGGTGGTGATATCGAAGGTCTTGCTGCAAGGTCTGCATCTTCCGCGGTGCTCATTCGTCGTATCTGGTGCAATCCAGTCTTTGTAAGCGTTGTGAAGCCACACGCTTTGAAATTTGCTTTTCCCAGGCATTAGCTTTGTAGTCGGATGCTTCAGCCGCAACAAGTTGGGGGCAGAACCAACGGCAGTATTGAATGCCGTCAACCACCATAACACAGCGCCAAAATCGGATTGGATTGAATTGGCTGAAGCTGGCTTCAGAGTCAAGTGGCTCCAATGCGGCTAACCATCGGGCAACATTGGCTATATTAGCACAAACTGATTTATTATGCCTGAAACGCAGATACCGAAGCACGATACTGAAAATATAAATATTTTAACCACATTTTTCCTGATTAAGAGCCATTTGCACGCACTACGCTAGGAATTCAAGGATTTTCAAGGAGCAGCGAAAATTCCCAGATTTTCAAGGGCCTTGAAAACAAAATTTTCAACTTCAAGGGTTTTCAAGGTTTTCAAGGACCTGTGCGCACCCTGGCTTTTAGACATTCAGCTCGTTGGTGATAACTATGGCCTCAATGCCCACCTCTGTTAGCATGGGTGCAGTGTCTGGCTCGACCTTCAGCTTCTTGTGCTTGTCCTCATCCTACGTCTCTACTTTCATAGACTGGTCTCCCTGGTCACCCTCAACGCTGCTGCCCACTGTGGCCTTGGTCTCGTACTTATTCTCTCCCTCGACACCTTCAGTTTTCAGGAGCTCCTGTAGCTCAGGCACCAGTTTGGACTTGTCCACATCCAGATTCGGTTCTCTCATCCCGGTGCATCCATTGAGCACCTGGTCTATGTCAGCACAACACTTTCCCTGCAACCACAAGGACGAAAACCAAAACTGCTATCCTAGCCTTAAACTTTAGCACCCCGATTTTTTATAACACTGCACTCTCCAGGCGCACATCTTTCAGCCGAGTGTTGATCTCGGTGAGCTGCTGCAGGCGCTCCATATCTGCAGTGGAGGATCCCCTCTTGTGCGAGGTGGTCACACCCATACCATGCTGTAGCTGTTGCTTCTTGAGCCATTCCCGCAGCTCCCTCTCAAAGCACACCAGCCACTCTGAGTGGGCCAGACCACCATCCACCTTGAATGCAGGTAACAAACGCTTCAGCAGTTCCCGCTCCTTCTACTCACACTCGGCCAACTATCTCTTTCCAGGCTTTGGTTTCCTTTGCCTGCCTAGTCTTCCCGTCTCCAGTTCCGTGCTCAACGCCTTGGCTTGGGCTTCGGCTTTTCGTTCGTGTGCCCACATGGCTTGTTCCTCAGCTTTGCTCGCCGACTCCATCTGCCGGTCGGCCTCCTGAAGATCTGCCTCTAGCTTCTTACGAAGCATCAGAGCTGCCTGCCGCTGCTTCCGTTTCTCATCCAGCTTCGCCTCCAGATACCGCACCTGCTTGGCAAAGGCCCAACACTTCTCCTCAGTCTGCTCATCGCGCGCCTGCAGGTTGCGCTCGTGATGGTAACCTTGAGTGCCTGCAGGGCGACACCCAGCCGCAGCTTGACATCCTCGGACAGCTGCAGCTCATCCTCCAGCTCCTCCAGATGCGTCTTCTGCACAGCCAGCTGGTTCTCCAGGGACGCTTGGCCTTCTCCGACTCGTGCACATTTCGGTTTGAGGTGCCGCGTGAGTTGACCAGATCGTCCAGCTCTAGCTGCAACTGCTTGCGGGACCACTCAAGCTCCGAGGGTGTCATTGTGCTCCTCGAGCTCCGGTGGCAGGGCCAGGATACGGGTGTCCTCGCGCCACTCCCGCTTAGCCGTGTCCTGCCCGGCGGCTAGCCGCTCCACCACAGTCTTCTCCTCTGCCAGCAGCTGGTCAAATTTGAGCTGCTTCTTCTCCAGCTCTGAAACTTTGGCCCTCTGCTTCTCAAGCTTGATGGCGACGTCCTCGACCTCTGCCTGGAGCTTGCGGTTGGACTTGTCCAGCTTGTCATTTAGCGCCTGCAATTCCTGGATCTGCTGCTGCTGGGCCATGTCTTTCTGGAGCCGTTTGCGGGTATCCTCCGTCTGCGAAGCCACCCCAATCTCCTCGTCTGCCTTCTTGAGCTCGGCCACCTGCTGCGTGAGGGCGGCAATCTGCTTCTTCAGATTGCACTAGGCCTCCTCTTCACCTGCTCCTGAAAGGATGTGCACTTGCTCTTCAGCTGGCGAAGACGCGAGCTCAGTGCCAGCTTCTGCATAGTCTCTTCGTGCAGCAGTTCCTGGACCTCAGCGTTCCGTGTATTAAATGCCTGTGCACTCTTAAGAGCCTGAGAGGCACACGACTCGAGCTCCTCAAGCGCCCCCTTGGCCTGGTCAAGACCACTCTGCAGCCTCTGGCAGCATTGCTGTGCGCCCGCTCCAGGTCGGCCAGCTTCCTCTGTAAGTGGGCCGCTTGATTAGGGACCCGCTTGCACCACTTGCCAGTCGCCTCGATAGTGAGACAGCGTGGCGGGGATCGAATCAGGGCGCCAGAGACGTACCTTGCGCCGGACCTCGGGATCCTCGATGGCATCAAGAAAGGCCTCGGTGCCAATTAAGGCCATAGCGTTCTGAGGCGCCCCCAGCAGCGACTGCAACGCCAACTGCTGGATATCTACGGCGAGGTCCTGGAGGCTTTCCCCGGGACCCTGCCAGCAAGCACACAGGAGCTGGTATTGTTACCTGGGTAGCGGATATCTACCGACAGTCTCGTATGGCGCTCGGCACTGGGCGGGAGTGAACGCCATCTCACCACTCTGCCAAAAATGTTACAAAAGCACCAAAAGGAAGCGCTAGCACCGTGCTTTCTTTTTTCCCCATCGTAACAATAACCAAATGTTAGTCAGCCCGCAGAAGTGAAAATAAGACATTTGTGACCCTTTTCTTAATGTGCTTTCTTTAATTGTTTGTTACCAGCAAGCAGCTTGCTTGGTATACAATGTTGAAAAGTAAATTGTACTAATTATGGGAAAATGACATCCATAGCAAGGAGCGTAAAAGGACCGTATATTGAAGAACTTGCTGGAACATGACTTCAGCAGTGACGCCACAGCCCTTATCAACGAGAACAGGTAACGCTACATTCCTGATAATGCCTGATCTCAGTAGCATCACTAATTTTTACATTTGTGAGGACCGTGCTCTCATGAAAAGATTGGATTAAAAATTACTGATAGACGATGACACTTCACAACTAGCCCGAGTTCTTTATGCTTGGAACCACAAAATTCTGTTTGACCAGATCTGCAAGATTGGCTGCGAGCAGAGAGATCTGAAGTTAAAACATGGCAAGATTTTAAGAAGCATTCTTCAGAGGTCATTCGTGGGCCAGACATGTACAACGTGATATGACCAACAGCTTTTTATAGAATTGAAAAACTTTTGAAAAACTATTGAAAAATTGTGAAAAACTAAGCTGGAGAAAGAAAATTCGATGCATTTAGCTTTGATTCAGTGTAAATAGGTTCCTTTTTACTGGAAAATTTAAGCATGTAAAGCTCATGTGATATTAATTCGTTCGTTTTTGAAAAGATTCATCAGGAACAGATTTTGAATTGAAGCCAAAGCAGCTGTCACCTACAACTTTCGGCCACAGGAACCAACAAGCACAACAGCTTCGAAAGAAGCATGTCAACAAAAGGCCTGCAGTCAGTTGTTTCAGATTTTAAAGCAGGAGAAAAGGTATAGTTGAGATACGTAAAAACCATGAGTGGTGGTACTCAGTCCCACAGCCTGACCCCAGCCACGCTCACATCAGGTGGAAACTGCTAAGAAGGTATTATTGTGCAACAAGAAACGTCTGACAGCTTTTGATAATGATACTTCTGTCCTACACCCTACAGTACTGGTGTGGTTTGACAAAAGGAGTCCGAATAACACTCGGCAAAAACCGGCTTCAAAGGCTTAGAAGACACACCAACGTTTTGAGTTCCGGTTTTTTATTTGCTTAACTCTTTCGCTACCGTGCCATAGGCCATTGGACATATATGTCCGACGATTTGAAAATGCCGCCAAAAATTGAAGCCAGCTTTTTTTTTACGGACAAGCTGCGCCATCTAGTTTGTTTTTCTGCAACTAACGTTCTCAGTTTTGTTTTCTGCATTTCTAACGTGAGGGGGCGCCGTGAAAACTGAAACTTTGACAAGGCATAGGAGCGTCGGTCCGCGACCATGGCGTCCGTTTCGCTCCGCGCTCACCAAAAGCAAAAGCCAAAACCGAGCACGTCGGCTGCTTCTGATGCCGCTTTTTGCGATGATAGCAGCAGTGATGAGTCTGAGAATGACGTACAAACGTCAGATTTCAGCTTGGACAGCGACACTTCGTCTCAGAGGCCCGGGACATCAGCTGGTACTCGCACGTAAGTTTCGTTTTCCGTTCACGCTCTATTCTATGCAGCGTGTGCGTTTGTAATTGATGACACTGGTTTATTTTGTGCTTCAGGGTTGTCACAACGTACGGCCAAGACATTTTGCCAAGTGCTCCCAGTCGTACCCAGTTTCTGCCCAGACGACCGCCTGGTGTCCATATCGGTGCACCACTGCGTAGCGGCACTCGGAAGTTCACTAGACCTCTGGACTTTTTCTTGTTTTTTACGGCGGAGGTAATCAAGTCCTTGTGCGAGCATACAAATAAGTATGCGTGGATGAAGATTTTGGACAGGCAAACTTTCGCTCGTAGCGACGGCTCATGGGAAGAAGTGACTCCGCTGGAAATGCTTCGCTTCATTGGCATTATCATCTACATGGGCATTGTTGAAGTATCGCGGCTCCATCTTTACTGGAGCACGGGGAGCATCTACTGCAGCCTTCTTCCACGAAATATCATGCCTCGAACCCGGTTTTTTGCTTTGCTCGCCTTCTTGAGCGTATCGGACCCGGAAAACACAGCGGCTGCAGCATCTATTGGGAAGACCTGGAAGGTATCCTGGCTTTTGGATCATGTAAATCAAACTTCAGTTAAATTTTTCCAACCCAAGCGCGATCTTTCTGTTGACGAACGAATGGTGAAACCTAAAGGACGATCAGGGATTGGGCAGTACACGCGGGACAAAGTGATAAAATGGGGATACAAACTCTGGGTATTAGCAGATTCTGAAACAGGGTACACCCTTCAGTTCTCGGTTTACACTGGGAAACGTGAGGTAGCAGGGCCACATGGTCTAGCTTTTGACATCAGCAAGCTATGCTCTGTGTACTTCGATCAGGGATATAGAATCTATATGGATAACTTTTATACGTCAAGCAAACTTTTTGAGCACCTCCTCGAGCGCAAAACTCTTGCTTGTGGGACAACCAGGAAAGATCGCCGCTGCTTTCCGTCTGAGTTGAAGGACACTACATGGGAGAGGAGAGCACAGCGAGGAGACGTCCAGTGGCTTCGAGATGGCAACATCTTGTACATGCAATGGAAGGACCGGCGGGCCGTAAACCTCATGAGTACTATACACACAGCCAAGGAGGTTATATAAAAACTGCTGGAGCGGAGGGGGCGCCCGTCAAGTGAAGCCGCCGCGCCGCCATCTTGCGGGGGGGCAGAAAGCACGCGCCGAGTGTGTACACGGACAAGTGGTGCTGCTTCACTTGCGCGGCATGTAACACGGCTAGAACAAGCATGGTTGGCTTGTGCGTAGCTTACGGTTGTACAAACCGCGTGAAGACGACGCCAGGTGTCACATCTCACAAGTAAGTTGAACTGGTGAAAGTTTATTCTGGACTGCTGTGCTTCTTGTATTGCGCCGCGCAGCACGTGCGTGCCCACAACCAACAATTTCTTTACTGCTAGGTTTCCGAAGGATGCTGAGGCGCGAAGACTTTGGGAACAAGCTGTTCGTCGCGAAGGCTGGCACGCAAAAGACGGTGACCGCTTGTGTTCGGTTCACTTCACTCCGGAATGCTTTGACCGGACCGGCCAGACTACGCGGCTGCGCCCGGGCACAGTGCCGGCAGTGTTTCCTGCATTCCCGGAGCGACTGCAAGCGCCGGTAAGCACGAAAAGATGTTCAAGACAGTTGCTGATTTGCATTAAAACACAGACGGCTGACGGAGCCGCGCATGATTATTATTCTAATGTTGTATGCTGAACATTACTGAACTTGTCTCGACACTTCGTGCGTAGATCCTGATAGGCGTTCAGTGTCGTTAGCTTAGAAATTTCCGGTCATCGTATATTGCCGTGCGCAGTGCTGTGCTCTTGGCGAGGTGTGCTAGCGTGCGTGTGTGCTTTTAGGAAAGTTGACGTGCAAGCAGTCAAAGTGCTGGCGTTATCCCTCTAATTTAAATCCGGTTGCTGACTTGTCTTTCCATGCACTTGAATAAACAAAATTTTATATTTCAGGCTAAAAGGATGCGTCCGCCACCAAAGTCCCGAGACCCTCCATTTAATGAGGATGCTAAAGCACCAGAAACTCCTGCTAATTATGAGGAGGCTGCCTTACCTTCACCTAGCAAGGAAAGGTATAAGAATAGACTCCACGCCACTGAAGAAGAAACAATGCACCTAAAGAAAAAAATCAAAGTTCTACAGCAAACCAAGCGAAGGCTACAGAAAAGAAATGAGACAGCCCTAGAAATTATTAAAACAATAAAAGAAAGGAAGCTTCTATCCGATGAAGGAGCTGAAGTGTTTAGAGCAGCGTTCTCAGATGACATACAGCAGCTGCTGGAAAGGGCAGGAGCTGCAAAGAAAGGGAAATTCCCTCCAGCATTGCGCACCTTCGCTCTTACACTACATTTTTATTCTCCAGCAGCCTATGAATACGTTCGCTCAAAGTTCAATGATGCTCTACCATTGCAACGCACAATCCGCGAGTGGTATCGATCCCTTGATGGACGTCCAGGTTTCACAGCTGAAGCATTTGCTTTTCTGGAGAATCTTGTGCAAACACGATCAGAAGTACTCTACTGTGCACTCATTGTGGATGACATCACGCTACGAAAGCATGTTGAGCTGGTCGGCGACAGGGTGGTCGGCTATGTCGATTTTGGCACAGGTTTGGAAGATGACAGCCTTCCTGAGGCAAGGAACGTTTGTGTCTATGTGCTCGTTGGAGTCTACATGCGGCTTAAAATTCCTGTAGGGTATTTTCTGATTGACTCTCTCACGGGCTCAGAGAGAGCTGAACTCACAAAGCAGTGCATCGAAAAATTGGCTTCTGTAGGAGTCGAGGTCATCTCACTGACATTTGATGGTGCATCGTCTAATTTTAGCATGGCTGCAAGTTTGGGGGCTGAGCTTCGCAGTGGAGGTGAAAAACTTTGCACATGCTTTGAAAAACCAAATGATTCCTCAAAAAAAGTGCATATCATGTTAGATGCATGCCATATGATCAAGCTGATAAGAAACTCATTAGCGACTGTAAGCCATCTTGTCGATGTTGACGGGCAATTTGTGAAGTGGTCTTACATACAAGCGCTAGATGCCTTGCAGCGTGAGGAAGGTCTGAGACTTGGAAATAAGCTAACAAAAATGCACATAGAGTGGGCAAAACAAAAAATGAAGGTCCGGCTGGCAGTCCAAGCACTGAGTTCTTCGGTAGCTGACGCTCTCGATTTTTGTGAGCAGGTATTGAAGCTCCCACAGTTCAGAGGCGCTGCTGCCACGGCCAGATTTGTGAGGTTTTTCGACCATTTGTTCGACATTTTGAATTCAAGGAATCCTTTGGCGAAATCTTACAAGGCGCCTTTGCGAACACAAAATGAATCCTGCTGGAGGACATTTTTTTCTGATGCTCGAGCGTATATAAGCACTCTCAAGGAGCCAGCTGGACGGCCCGTTCTGGAAGGTGTCAAGAAAACAGGATTTCTAGGCTTTCTAATATGCATGCAAAGCACCGAGGAGGTTTTTGATGAACTTATTCACAGGGGCCCTTTGAAGTACTTGCTGACTCACAAGATGAGCCAAGATCATGCGGAGACATTTTTTGGCTGCATAAGAGGGCGAGGTGGATTCAATAATAATCCAACAGCAGCTCAGTTTATGGCTGCCTACAAGCGTCTGCTCGTGCAGACGGAGGTGAAGTCCTCCGAATCTGGAAACTGTTCACAAGACGTGGTGTCTGTCTTGGGCGCACCTGTTATTGCTTCTGAGGAGAGCGCAACTACGGCTGTCACCACGATGCGAAGGTGTTCCATACTGCAAGCTGAGGACCACGACTACACGCATAGAGTTGACTACCCAGAAAGCCTCTCTCCATTTGTTAGTTCTATTGTACCGTACGTTGCAGGATTTGTCACTCGAAAAATTGCTGCAAAAAGTACCTGTGACCAGTGCGTTACAGCTGTTTATGCTGAAGAACAACCGGCGTTGGTCAAACAAAAAACCCGAGGAGGGCTTGTATCACCTTCAAAAGATGTGATTTCGCTGTGTGAAATGGCAGAGAAGGGACTCCGTCGGTTGCAAGCACAATATGAAAGCATTCAGACAGTTCATCTGAAAACAAAGCACCTAGTGCTGGAGGTGTTGAGCACGTCGCCAGAGAAAAATTGGTTTTCTCAGTTGAATCAGCACCTCATGGACTGCGACGCATTAGACAATCATGTCTACAAGCTATGCAAGGATATAGTGGAGCTGTACATTAAAGTCAGGATCCATCACATAACAAAAGAGAGGAATAGGTGCATCACAAAGGACAAAGTAAGGTCCGTCCTCACAAGACTGATCATATTTAAGAACCAGTGAAGATGCAGTGAGTAGAATCAGTCATGGAATTAAAACCACCTAGTGCCACTCTTTGTATTTGAAAGAAAAAAAAAATGTCGGTACTGAGGATGTGTCATTTAGAACATTTGAATGTGTTTGCAGCACTTCATGAATTCTACTTGCTTTCTTTAGCTGTTTGACAGTGTGTTGTATCTGTTTGCTATGTTTAGCCATAAGTCAGTCTTCTTCAGCGAACAAACACTATATACGTGCCAAAATAGAAACTATATCATATTTGTAGTTCATGTTGCTGGCAATTTTGTGTAATCCCGTTGTGTAACCTACCAGAATGATGTTGGTCATTCGATCCTTTGCTGTTCCTTCACGTGTTAACTGGGCACAAATGCTATTAACGTAATTGCATCGGTTGTTTGCATGCTTATCAAGTTGGCTGTGTCAGTGTGACAGTCAGGTTTCTTGCTTACTCCAGTATGTCTTTGAATTGATTTTTGTTCCGACATCTTCCATGACTGATCAATTTCTGTATTTAAAGAGAGTGCATTTAAGAAGATGAATAAACGATAATTGCTGAACTCGTTTTGTCCTACTTTACTTTTCTGCTTTGCGGCAGCTGCATACAGCGCATACTGGTGCCAAGATTGGTGCCGATAAAATGAAAAAAAACTCCCCACTACTTGGATATCTCAGCTTTAAAAAAGTGCAGGTGTTTAAAATCGATCCTGTGATCACCTATATGGCTCGCCTCATAGTCTAGAGTGTTGCATTAGAGCTTGAAAACCCGTTAAACAATTAAAAACTGCTATTAATGTCGGCGAACAGCGCTGCGAAGCGCTTGGCAGGCTGCTTCTTGCCCCCCGCAAGATGGCTGCCGTCGGCTTCACCCGAACCCATTGGCCGGTAGAGGCGTCCTCCGCTCCAGCAGTTTTTATATAACCTCCTTGCACACAGCCAACCAGCATGTTCCAGCCAAACGAAGACAGAAAACTGGTGGCACATGGACTGTAACCACTATCAAAAAGCCGCTCCTGGTCCACGAGTACAATGCTGGCATGTTAGGCGTGGACAAGTCCGACCAAATAATTGGAACTTACAATGTTTTGAGGAAATGCGTGCGTTGGTGGAAGACACTATTTTTCCACTGCGTGGACATTGCCTGCGTCAACAGTTTCATCCTATACGAAGCACACCGAAGAGAGCACCCAGACGTACCAGAACTTGCCCAAAATGCCAAATTCGACCAACTCGCTTTCAGGGAGCAGCTGATTCAGCAGATCTTTGAATACGATGAAGTGAAGGAAGGCCACGCCCCCATTCCACCCATAGAGCCCATTCACCACCAACCGAAAAAACTGCAAGCTCTGCTATCAGAAAACAAAAGCAGAACTCAGAACAAATGTTATGTGCAGCACATGCCAGATATACCTCTGCTTCACTTCCTCAAATGACTGCTTCTCAGAGTGGCACAGCTCTCATGACCCTTGACTTGAAAGGCAATGAAAAGTGTAGTGATTTTTTCACAAAGCTGTGACTTGCAGGAATGACAGCTACGAACATGTGCAGTTTGTATATTTGTTTTTTTCAAATCAAGTTTGGGCTCAGTGTCGCCGCTTATTTGTGTTTTGCTTGTCTTCTTTTTTTGTGTTTTCATCATATATAGAAAATAAACTTTCAAAATCTATTGGACATGCAACTCTGGAAATTGCTTTATTCAAAAGTGTAAATAATAAGCTACAATTTGGTACATTGCGATGCGCAATCCATTGGGCGTTTCTTGAAATAATTTTTGTTTCCAGACACCCAAAATCGGCCATTTTTCCGCGGTAGCGAAAGAGTTAATACTGTGGTACCCAATGATCATAAGAATGTGGCATAAGGAGTTCCAGCATGCCACAATTAATTCAATATACAGCGACTTATCACGAACAGTTTTGGTTTGCAATGTTAGCAGCACAAACCTCAGCCCACTGTCAATGACCACGTGCGTCAAAAACTTGGGAAATTGAGGTGTAACCCTTTGTATGCTTTGAAAAACGTGTGCACGACACACCAACACATGCATCCGCATTGACCATGGCATCGCCGTCGTCGTTTTCATCCTGGCCGTCCTCAAGCGACATTGACGATTTATGGGAGGACCATTTTGCTGCTAATGCGGGCCCACAGAACCATTGTAGGTTTGACCCGATGGCAAGCCCGTCACCAAGCCCACCACCCGATGGTCTGGGTAATGCTTCCAAGAGACAGAAAACAGACAAATTTTCCCTCGCAATTTGGAAGCCTTAAAATGAGCCTCTGAAAAGTCTTCAAGCATCTTGATTCTCATCTTGATCCTCGATCTGGATCCCGACTAGTAAATATGTAAATAAATTGTGTCTATCTCGTCTAACTTTGGTGAACCGGCTGCATCTTATTCTGCACTTCGTTGGGGAACTGAGAAACATCGGAAACTATCAGAAGTATCAACTATCAACATCATAACTATCTTTTTGATGTCCTTTGTGGCCACTGAGTACTGTATTAAAAACCACTTTGTGCCTCTTTCATGAACTGACAATGGCTGATTTAGAGACAGTAATCAAAAAGATAGTGGACAGTTCAATCGGACATGGATATGAAAAACACATCATTAGCTTTGAAAATGACCTAGACTATGAAAAGTGGAACAATCACCAATGCCTAGAGTCAACATATCCCATCTCCAAGGTCATGGGCCAATACACAATATGCGAAACTGCTTGGTGATCTGGCAACAGCTGCAGCCACAGCTTTCGGTTAAGCGGTCATATTGTTGGCATGTCGTCAGCTGTGAATGCTTTCTTCATACTGGGAAAACTGTGATGGATATCTCGACAAGAAATTTCAGTCACATTTGAGCCGCAGGGTTGTTTGTACTGCTAATTTTTCACCAACTGTGGGTCTTTTCTCACTACATGCATGCTTTCTAACATGTCTTCTGTTTCACTTAAGTTTCATGTTGACGATGGCCAGAATCCACACAGTGTGTGCGTGAAAAAGTAACTCTGTCCCATTGTCGCTTTAATGTGCACATTTAGACACTAGCTCAACCTTTGCGCATTGTAACTGTTTATTCTCAAGTAGACCAATGTAGCGAGCAATTATTTTACGCTGCATGCATCTGTGTTGGCCAGAGCAACTTTTGTGGCACAGAATACTTTCATGTGCGGGACCGCGCGCACTCAGTACAATCGTTCCTGAGCCTCGACAAGCTATGTATTGCTAATATCCCTTTAAGGGAAGACGCGGGTCTTAGAACGATCAAAAATGGTCAGAAAGTGGATTTTTAGCAAAGTTCATTTTCAGGACATTTAACCTAACAAGCACCTACAGACAAATTATTAACGCTGAATTCGGTCGGGAAATGCGATAAAATCAGCTTTCAGAACACCACGGCAGCCATGAAATGCCTCCGAGAAGAGAAAATTTGTTCAAACTTCCCGTGCCCGCCACGGGCGTTGCAACCGGCCGATTGGCGCCATCTTGGGCTTGATTTGAAGCTGTTCTTTGTGCGCAATTTGCGCCCTCTCAAAATGGTGTTTCTAAAGTGGATTGGCTGCCCGGGCCGTTTTCCCGAAGGCAGTTTTTAGGTCTCTGATTCGTCCACGAGAGCGCCGTTCTGCACCTTTTATTGGCTGGCGTGGCTGCCACGTCAATTTTTTTCTTTCTCTTCTGCGCTTGCCGTCGTGACTGCCGTTTCCTGCACGCTTGCTTTTTCGCACTCGTGTTTCTCAATGCATCGTTTTCAATTTTGTGCCCGGAGTTTTTCTCTGCGATCAAGATGCCAGGAGACAGTCAGCTTAAACCACGCACACAGCGAGCTTTTGGAAGCTGCAAGAAACGAGCGTGGAACAAGAAACAGGTGTTGGCCACGAGTGCGCCGTCAGGACCTGCTGTGTTAGAGCCAGTGGCAGACTCGGATCTGCAGGGAACATCAACCGCAGTGCACGATGATGACACCGCAGGCCAAGTTGCAGCACGGATTGTATCCTGGATGCGGCACGCTTCGTTTTGATGTCGCATACTAATCAACGGCACAGCAGGCGCAGCGTGTTGAGCGATCGGCGCAAACCAAGTCCATTCTGTTGGAAAAGTCAGCCTCAGTGTAAGTTTAACCTCCTTGGCGTCAGCGCTGAGTGCCAGATCGCTGATTCCGGTACCCAGTTTGTGATTGTGGACATAAAGGCACTGAACTTTCTTGCGCAAGCAAAGTGCAGAACCTGCGCCGCAGGAAGTCTGACTTTGAGGAAGGCAACAGACAAGGAGTACGACCTTGCTGTAAAGCTTCTGCTTGTTTGCGCAGCTGTAACTTCGAGAGGAAGCAGTTTTCTTCCCCTGCAAGTCAGCGGAACTGCCTCCATAACTCCCTTCGAAGTGAAAATGAGCGCCATGAAGGGCATACAGTCGATAGGCAAAGGCGTGACTGCCCGTGAAGAATTTTGTGCCTGTTGAACCTCTCGCACCGAGGCGTGCACCACAAGACCTTGCAGGGACACCTGAGAAGTTTTGTGGAAGCTTGTGAAAGCACTGCAACCGAAAGTGATGTTGCAAGTGTGGCAGTACACAAGAAATTCTACACAGACTTTCTGAATCCAGTTGGCAACATTGACGTCCTCTTTGATGGTTCCTGGATGACTTGTGGTCGTACCTCACATATAAGTGTTGGCTGCATTGTGGAGCTCTACACTGGTCTCGTGATTGACCATATTGTGTATTCCAACTTTTGTCTTGGATGTGCCTTGGGTCGAAAAGTATGATGACTGGCTTGCCGCCCATCAGTGACAGCGAAACATTGAGTGCGATTCTGGCCGCATGGATGTGAAGGCTGCGCTGACTATGTTTCAGGGGTCTCTGGCCAGGTGTGGTCTGCACTACACGACAGCAGTGTCTAATGGAGACAGCCGGACTTTTCATGCCTTGTCCGAAGCAAAAGTCTATAGTTTCATTTAAATTGAGAAGAAGGGATGCATCAACCACGCCCACAAGCGAATGGGGACTGCTCTTAGAAACCTTGTAGAAAAAAAAAGGGTCAGTGCGAGTCTTGGTGGAAGAGGTAAACGACGCAGGACAAGATCAAGAAGGTCACAAACTACTATGGTTATGCCCTGAGGAGCAACAGAAATGACGTGCCAGGCATGAATACTGTTGCACATGACTTCCATTGACGATGCCCAAAACCACTCCAAGTGCCCTGAGGGTGCTGACTCTTGGTGCAAGTTCAACAGAGCATTGGCTAATGGTAAGCTTCTACCTCCACACAAAAGTGTCCTCCCAGCTTCTTTTGGGGCTGCTCTGGAGCCAGTGTTTTAGCAAGGCTCTGTGATGAGAGCCTGCTGGCAAGGTGCAGTGAAGGCAAGATGCAGAATGCAAGTGAGAGCCTGCACTCTGTCATGTGGACACAAACCTCCAAGAATGGGAACACTTCACTGGAAAGTGTAAAGCAGGCTACTGCAGAGGCTGTTGCCATTTATAATCAAGGGAGGAGGACAACCAATGAATCGATAAAAAAAATGCTCTGCATCTGCGCAAGGCAAATCAAGCTCATCTGAAGAGCACTAATACAGCAGAGGCTCTTACAAGGCGGCACAAAAGGAGAGCATCTCAAGACTACAGTCCAGGGCTACTTTGAAGGCGTTCTGCAGTTACCCAGAAATTCATCACTCAGGGCAATATGTGAGCGGCCAGCTGCTCAACAATCACACCCAAAGGTCCTTTTTAGGACCGACCAACAGTTTGCCATGGTGGAGCTGGTTTTCCTTGGCTCCAACCACACTTGTTGTCTAAAAAAACAAAGTAGAGCCATTCTTCTCAATTTTATTTTTTTTTTAATTCATTCAACCTTCAACATTCATCACGTCTACACCTTTGGCATAAAAAAAAAATGTTTGCTTGGATGGATTAAGACACTTTTCGTCTTGTTTTGTAGGGAAAGAGATAGAGAACATCTAAATAAAATCAGTTGTTGAAGATTCCTCCCAGAATTTTTTGCAATCGCTGTTAAAACTACAAATGTGATTTTCTCAGTTTCATATTTTTTGCCAACAAGACTAGCCTTACGGAACTTTTCATCATGTTTTTTTGGTTCAATTCTATATATCTTATACCGTTGAATTCAAGACGAATTGAACTGTGGAGCTATGCTATTTTTATGTTGCTAAATTGGACATACCAAATATTGTGAACAATAATGTCAGCTTATATTTTGGAATTATGGAGCATCGACAAATTTGAAAGCTTTTGTGCAATGGGTACCTCAATGACAATATAAATAGCATAGCTCCATATGACAGGTCCCTGGCTATAGGGGATCCAAGCATCGCAGGGTGGCGCTGTGTGAGCCAGTGAACAGCGCCCTCCCCGGCCAACGCCATGAAATTGGTCAGGCAGAGTGAATAGCTTGCCTATAGACTTTCGTGTCTTAGCGGCTTCTGCACGCAGAAGCAACTTGCTTTGCACGCACGTTCTTAGTCGCTTGCGTTGTTGAAAGCTGCTTGCACATGCGCTCTGACCGCACTCTGCTTGCTTTGCATGCGCTTTTGGCGCGCTTGGATTTCCGTGCTGAAAGAAAGCTGTCTTGCATGCGTGCTCCTGCTTCTACTTTTCAAACTTGCATTTGGACGAAGTGGTGTTTGAAGCGAGTGTGCAGCAATGTACACGCTTCGATGTGGTTTTAAAAAAATAGCCAACAGCGGTGGCTATTTTCCCAAAAAGGGAGATGTTGGTCAGCTATGTGCATTCTGCTGAGCAGATTGTAGAAGACAACGCTGTTATCATAAAGGCTAAGTGTGTGTTGCAGTTCAGCGACCGCATCGTGTACGAAGTGGGATTTGAGGCAAGTATTTCATTTTTATTATACCCATTTCATTAAGGACCAGATTTGTAAGGTGAATGCAACCATTCGATGCGCTCTTTGCTTTACTTTCTGAAGAGCTTGCAGATGTAATCTAGTTGGTGCCTATGAACTTAATAAAAGATACGTGGGTTCGTTTGCATCTTAGACTCGCTTTTCGGTATATGCCGATATGTTAATTTTGATGCCTATTGTCGTGCAATTGCATACTCAGAACATTTTATACGTAGCTTCCACCTGAATAGAATATGCATTCACATGTATACAAAGAAACATCAACCCTTCTGCTGCAAACGATATATTTTCATGCTTTAATTACCGTGAATCGCATTCAGCTCCTAATAACTGGTCCAAAACAAATTTTTTCTGCGTGGTTATTACTTCATTGTTCCTATAGCTTTTATATTGGTATATAACTATTTTATTCAATCACTCACCCCGCCGCGGTGGCTCACGCGTTAGGGACTGCTGGTCATGGCGACGCGGGTTTGATCCCGGTCACTGCTCGCTGGAGGCAAACTGCAAGGAGGTCTTTAGAAATATACATGCCTGTTAAATAACCACGAAGGGAGGGGGGTGCAATTTTTACAGGTCTCCAATAGCGCCCCTCATAGCCTTGTCGCGCTGAAGTGTACGTTAAACACTACAAAACTAAATGAACCTGTTCACTCAATTGTATCCTTGCTTACAGGTCATTTTATATATCCTGCCTTGGAGCTTCAGTGCCTGCTTTCTAAAGAAGAAACAATCTGCGTCTGAGAATGAGTTGTGAGGCAGCATCCTTGTTCTCTTTTATTAGTTTTGCTCCTTACGTCGTGGGTTCGAAATGAACCAAAGGGCCCGTCGCTGTTATGTGACATGTTTCTTTGCAGCTAGCATGGACATGCCCTGAAAAGTGCCAGCTTGCGATTTCCCATGCCAAGTGTACCTGCAAGGCCTGAATTCAGGGGTACTGCAAGCATGCTGCTGCTGTGTGCTGCTTCATAAACTCCCACGAAGATGAGTCCGGAACAGGCCAGGCACAACAATGGGACAAACCCAGCGACAAAAATCCGAAGCCCTCTTTAGAGAGCATAGTGCACTTGTTGCCTAGTGAGTTTGTGAAGCGCGTTTTTTTTTCTCTAATATTTCTTTTTCTTCTCTTATAACCACATCTTTGTAAGGCTGCTCACAAATATCTTTCGGACAGACAGCACCATATGATTGATCTTTTATCTTTTATTAGCTTGAATAAACGACCCATCAGATATTCCGAACACGCTATTATTTGTCGATGCACAGTGTCATGTCCTTTCTTATTCCTCGCTTTTATAAAACAGGTCAGAAAACCACTTGCGCTCCCTGTCACGAAGACCACGCCAGGAACGAAGTGGCAAATGCTGCGGCTACTGCGAGGGAAGAGCCGCAAAGGTCCCAAATTTAAAAAATACGAGGCCAACGGAAGAAACGAGACAAAGGAGTCACAGAGGAAGAAATGGCCGGCGAGAGCAAAGTAGACGATCGTAATTAGAGATCGAGCTCCGCCAAAGCATCTGCAAATCTGCCAGCTCAGAGAGAAATACCAACAAAAGACGAAGCAAGCACACAGTCCGTGCGCCGCGGCGATGACGAGCCCAACGTGCCGTTCCGTAAGCGAGATAGAGAAAGAAGACTTTAATAAACACATATAAAATCAGTTCTTGAGTATCTGTGCCAATTTCCTCATGCGCAGTGCGGATACAGGCCCATTTGCTGTGCCCCGCTACCACACGCAATCAATCCAGCCATGTATTAAACTCAGCTGTGACACCTGTTTGCCCGCCTGCGAAGCCACGGCGGCAGGCCAGCGCGAGCACTCACAAAGGGAGGTAACGCGAGTGACGCGAGCAGCACACGAAGTGGCCAAAACGTGTTCGGTCAAGGCCGCGCCCAACCAATGCTTCAAAAAGTTTGCCGCTTGGAGCGCGCGCTGCAGTCGCGCAGCCAAACTTGTGGTTGGGTTCCCTATAGCTACATTTCAATCTAAGTCAAATAATATTGTTACGTATATGCCACCGAAGAGGACGACGATAGAAAATAGTGTGAGAGACGACCCGTATCAATATTGAGGGAAAGTGCCTTAACGACCCGTAAGAAAGTACCTAATTAGGCTTAATATGTGTTCTCGTAAGATGACAGCTAATTGAGATATAGTGAAACTAATTACATTTTTGAAAACAGGAGGATGAAATGCATATACATACCAAATGTCACTACGGTATCACTAATAATAGAGAGATATAGCATATCGTTACTGTGTTTAGGTTACAGTTTATCGTGCTACCGGACAGCGAACTTTCTGGTTAGCGTTGCAAAACGCAGAACACGTTTTTAGCACAGCATTTTCACCGTATCGGCAGTTTTGCAGTTACCATAGTGAGAAGTTAGAAGAAAAAGTGATGATGATGGCAGTGGCCCCGTAACACAAAAGTGCTACAAACATCATGCGCAAAAAGACATTACATGCTTGTCAATATTTTTCTTGGATATTAATAATATGTACTACGTTCTAGTGAACAGTCCAGCATCTTTTGAAAATTATAGCAGCGCGGTCATAGTTCCAACACCTGCCGCTAGGCCAGATAGGCAGTCTCAATCCATAGCCAACTCAATTTCTGCACTGTTGTTCCTTGTCCGCTAAAGTGTTTTGCCAAGTTTATAGAGGAGGTCGTGGTTTTGCCGGTTCCTTGTGTATTCAGGCTTCCGTGTGCGCATATCCGATCTAGATATGGCACAATACAGTGCACTCACCGACCCGTTCCTTCTCGGCACTCTCACATGGAGAGAAATAGAAGATATGTATGCATACGCGTCCCTAATGGAGCCGGAGCCACGCTGAAATCTGGGAGCGCGTGGCCTTCTGAATATTGACCGAATAGAGGACTGCGATTTTGAGTGGCATTTCAGGTTCAAGAAGACCGATTTCTATCATCTGTCTTCTTGCCTGATGGTGCCGAACGATTTCGTTAGTGCCCAGCGCGTGACTGTGCCAGGCCATGAGGTGCTTTGCATGGCACTGTGGCGGCTGGCCTATCCGAACAGCTTCTTTGACCTCGAGGTAATGTTCAACCGCCACCAGTCTGTGATCTCGAGTGTGGTGAATATGGTGCTAGCCCATGTCGAGCACTACTTCGACCACCTTCTTCAAGATCTGAGCACCCATTCGTGGCTCACTGTGACTTCTCTAGAACGTTTCTGTGAGATAAGGAAATTTTGATAAGTTCTGAACGCTGGCGCGAAATCCTGCATGAGAAATGTTATTGCGCAGGGGAAGCATTTTCAGCAAATACCCTATTTTCGCGATTCTAAGCATCCTCTGAACTCCGCAGAAAAAGAAATAAAATTATGGGGAAAAAACGTTTGCACGAGAGTCCGTTTTTGAGAGGAAGAGAGCGTAGACAAGCTTGCCAGGGCGCTTGTGTACTCAGTCTCGAGCAGGAACTCAGAGGTGCAGCGCCATCTCCAGCTTCTTGTTTTGCTGCGTTCCAACACTACACGACAGGACACCAAAGGCCAACAGAAAGCTACCCAGATTACCCTATCAGCGTGTTGTCACGTGGGCCTGGAATATTTCGGCAAGTTGCATAGACATTGCGGCCCCGCGTTGCTTTGTTTGATATGAGCTGTTCGACATCCGCAACGGAGGCCGGAATGAGTTTGAAGAAGGCTGCCACATTGAACTTCAAGCGCACTTCAATTGCCTTTGCGAATGGTGTTTGCTAAATAATTTCGCACGCGTCTCGTCGAGATATCGACGAAAAAACAGGAATGGGGTGGGAGCGTTATATTTCAAATCTGAGAACCCCCATCACTTTGGGCATCACGATCGTGATAAAAGGAGATGCTTAGAATCGAGTAACTACGGTAATAAGAAATATCAGGCATGGGCTCCACTAGTACCAGAATCATTCATACAGGCTCACAAAGATTCGAGCAACGCATCCCGACTAATTTAGTGTCAGAGCTTTTGTATGAATTGTTTGTAGCCGCTTCATCATAAATCTTCCAAAGTTGAATGCAGTTATCAACCATGTTTCATGTTTTCCTTATGTAAAAACTTCTCATTTCCTCAAACCCGGTAATGTTAGCAAGTAGTGAAACAAAAGATACAGCAAAATGTGACAATCAAAATCATTTTATGATCACTTGTTCTTCTCAGGCCGTGCACGCTAAAGGAGCCCCGCTTAAAAACTGTTGGGGGTTTATAGATGGTACTGCCCGCAAAATTTGCCGACCCACATCAGAGCAGCAAGAAGATTTTTCAGGCCATAAACGTTGCCATGTTCAGAAATACCACGCCGTAATGTGCCCCAATGGCATAGTTTGCCAGCTGGATGGGCCTTTTCGGGGCCGGAGGCATGATGCAGGTAGGTGCATATATTTTGTAGGAGTTTGCTTAGTATGAAGCTGCTTGAACATTATTACGAATTTAGGGAACAGCCCAGGTAAGAATTATGCACAGGAGGCCTGAAATCCTTGAGGACGCTACATTGAGGTGACATCAAGAACCATAACCATGGGTTAAAGATGCTGCGCACTGATGACTAAAGGAATTTAACGTTAGATATGGTTTTAACCTGAACTAGGCAAATCCTCATCCTCAATTAACAGTCCACTATGTCTTCATGGCTGCCTGTTATATCCTTCCGATCGACACAGTCCTTATTATCTTTTCACCCCTATGCAATACTGCACAGCAGCGACACATGTACGCCTTGATCCAGTGTTTAGATAACGGCAGAGGTCTGAGCAGCTTTTCTAAAAAGTGCAAACTTCTTTGCCATGATGAAAGCTATATATTAAATGCAGGGTATGGAGTTTCAGTTCTCGCAATTTAGTAACTTGGCAGATTTGTTTTGATGTTCTGTCATAAATGAGTGCTGACTTTTTTGGGTGACAATGTACTACCTGTGCATGTTGAAATCTCACTTGGGGTCTATTTTGGCAAGTTTGTCAGTAATAACAAGCTAGTTGCCATTAATCGATTCCAGAAATGGTTGTACTTGGAGCTATAAATTAGGAGGAATTGCGACTGTCACTACAAAAGTAATGCGTGTTTCATGAGATAGGTGGCAGACAATATGCTCCGCGTATCCTTTGAGGTTGTGCCGCCTGGCGGCGGCATTACAAAACGCAGGCGGGGCTACCTGGCTGCCTTTCTCCTTGGGTTTCTAAGCACTCCAAGGCTTTAACGCACAAAACTTGTGATCGTTCAGTTAATATGGTTCAAATGGAACTTGGGTCATGTCTAGAAACAACTGTTGTGAAGTGGAGTGCTCTAACAGCTATAAAAGCTCCCTGGGAACGCATTTCTTCAAGTTTCCTGGCTGGCCTTATGAACAGGAGCAATGACAACAGTGGATTGTTCCTGGGCGGAGAAAAAAGTTCTGCTCACGTCTCCATGCTTTTGTAATTATTTACGTCACTTTTATGGTGCTATGAAATGTTTATTGTCCCATTATGTGTATCCCCTCAAACAGCATCAGTTAGTTTTAACTGCTTTTTTCTTTAGTTCTATGTGAGAGGCAGTTGCATGCTTCTTGCCACTCGACCACATCATGTGCACAGCAATTTTTTTTTTTTTTCAAACTGAATGCAGCATTGATCGGATCATGTCTCACGCATGGCTTTGAATAGTTTCTGAGCACTTTATGCATGCGCCTGTGTATTTAACTGCTTCCGAGCTGGGAAGCGTTGCTACTGTGCGCACGCTACTCGTTCGAGATTTGGCACCGCTCCCGTAATTTCTCACCTAGCTGCAGTGTCATTCGATGCAGATTTTTGTATTTGCGCAGATATTTCTGTCTCTAGTTGGCATGAAGTCGGCACATTCGTGCACGTTTCACAGAATTGTGATTTTCTAATTATGACTCGGAAAATAGGTCACGATTGTGACATTTCCTGAATGTCCTCTCGCATTATGCCCCATTTGTAATTGGAAAGATATATGTGCGTGGATTCATTCTTAACACATTGTGTCATTTCTGTTGACGCATATTTGCTTTCTTGTGAATTTAGTAAATATAACAGCCCCTGAGAGCCTTCCAAAAATGGCATAATCTACAGCCAGCAGTTGCAACATGGATTCCACCACGTTTCACGCATGACATTTGGTGCTTTAGAAACTCTGTGCACATCTGTGTTTACACAGACGATGCACGAGCAGTGAAGCATTGCTAGTGTGTGC
This sequence comes from Amblyomma maculatum, assembly GCA_023969395.1. Classification (NCBI taxonomy): domain Eukaryota; kingdom Metazoa; phylum Arthropoda; class Arachnida; order Ixodida; family Ixodidae; genus Amblyomma; species Amblyomma maculatum. The sequence continues at coordinate 54,720 of JAJIZL010016163.1, read as the reverse complement.
AGATTTTGTGCAGCTGGCTCTAGCATATCTTTCAGTTCGTGCACTTGTTGAATGGGCATGCTGCAGCTATTTTATTTGTGCAAGTAAGACTTTTTCTAACAGGCATGCCACACGTGTTACACCTTTACAATGGTTGGGTTGCTAAATCTGTTTCCCGACTGGGACTTTTACTTAGGTTCAACTTAATTAACATTCCCTTGTGTATCTAAATAAGAACATTTTGGCTGGAAAGTTATTTGGCAGTTATATTTTATTTGTCGGGACTCATTTCGTAACTAATAGCGCCTTAAGCTTGCCGGATGCATGTTTGTATTGCTTTCAAATGCAATTGAGAATTTGTGGGAGCCAACAGACATCAGTCTGCAGCCAGAAGTTTGGTTTTGTTTGTGAGGTTTAATGACAGTGCATGGTGTCCAAATCAAGGAAATGCAACCCTTGCGAACGGCCCCTGACACCAAGTATATATATGAGATGATCTGACACGCAAGCATAGCTGCTGTTAAGGGGGGACGCGGGTCAGAAATGGCCAAAAATCGATTTTGAGAAAAACTCACTTTCGGATTGTTTGTACCTTCAAGCACCTGCCATTAAACTATAAACACTGAATTCAGTCGGGAAATGCGCTAAAATCTGTTTTCATGACACCAAGGGAGCCACAAAATAACTGAAAAAGGACAAAATTTGTTCAAACTTCCCGCGCGCCACGGGCAAAGCAGCCGGCCAATCAGCGCCATCTTGGGCTTGTTTTGAAGCTGATTTCTTCGTGCGCATTTTGCGGCCTTTCAAAATGGCATTGCTCAAACAGAACGGTCACCCTCTCCAGTTTTCTGAGAGAATCTTCGGGGCCGCTGATTGGCTTGTGGGCCGCGTGTGTTTCAAGCATCTCGTTCCGCGCCTCCCATTGGCTGGCGCGACTGGCACATCATGCCTTTTTCTTTTTTTTTTTACTACCTTCGCCGCCGTGACTGCAGCTCTGCGTGTCTTGGTTTTCGATAGTGTTTCTCGACACATCACATTTCTGTTTTGTGCCGGAATGGCTGGAGACGCTTGCCTAAAGAAGAGGACGCGTCAAGCATACGGTAAAAAATGAATGTGTCCATGGAACGTGCAGCCGAAGCACGACGGCGCTGCCTTGGTGCCAGCTGCCCCAGATGGCGCGCTATCGCCTGTTCTCTGCTTAGGCAGCCCAGCTGCAGTACATTTGGATTTACCGAACCGTCAACGGAAGCTTCTGGAGGCATAAAGACCGCATCGACACAGTATTCTATTCTGCTGATGAGTTGCTCAGTGCGCGAGAAATGCTGCGGACGTGAAAGAGTGTCTGGAGTCGCAGAGCGCAACAGAACGCAAGTTAAAGCTTCTAGACGTTGATCTGCAGGTGAGCGACAGCGACAAGAAAAACTACGGAGTTCATCATCGTGGACTTAGCCGCGGTGAACACGTTCCTTGGGCTTGTGCTTTGCCCTGAGTGCGGCACGCAAAGCGTGACTTTATCAAAGTCTGGCACAGAGTATGGGCTGTGTGCAAAGCTCGTGCTCTCCTGTAGCACCTGGAACTTGTGCGAGGAGCGTTTCTCATCTCCGAGGGTGGCCGGTGCGACTGATGCCAAGATTACTACTTTCAAGGTGAACGTGCACGCAATGAAAGCCATTCACAGTATCGGCAAGGGAGCGACAGCCTTGTCCGACTTTTTCGCCGTGATGAATATATCGCACCGCGGCTTGCACCACAAAACTTATCAGGGCCATATGAAGATGATGGCAGAAGCCTGTACTGCGACCACTACCGAGTGCGAAGCCGCTAGCATTGCTCGCATCAAGGAGTTATATACGGAGTTGGCAACACGCCAGGAAACATCGATGTACTGTACGATGGCACCTGGCTGACTCGTGGACACAGTTCCCGCATTTGTGCAGGGGTGCATAGCTGAGATGTATACTGGTCTTGTAATAAGACCATGTTGTTCTATCAAACTTTAGCCTTGGCTGCACAAAAGGTCCTAAAGAAAATGAAGAAGACATGCAGCCTGGCTGGTCCAGCATGCCCCACTTTACCAGAAAAACGTTGACTGCAAGGCTGGCCAGATGGAAGTTGAAACAGCCCTGTGCTTGTTTCGGCAGTCGCTTGTGAAACACAAGCTTTAATATACAACAATGCTGTCTGATGGAGATAGCTGGACACTCCATGCCCTGACTGAAGATGAAGTATATGGGCACATAAAAGTAGAAAAAATAGACTGTATAAACCATATTCACAAATGCATGTACATAAAAGTAGAAAAAAAGACTGCATAAGCTATGTTCACAAACGCATGGGAGCTGCCCTGCACACCCTTGTCGACAGAAAAAAAGCCCAAGGTCAGCCACTTGGTGGGAAAGGAAGGCTCAGTCAAGAAAATATTTTTTAAAAATCACGAGTTACTAAGGCTATGCCTTACGGAGCCACAGAAACGATGTGCCAGGCATTCAAAAAGCAGTCCAGGCTAAACTGCACCACATGTCATCGACGGATGAGGTACCAAGACACGAATTCTGCCCTGAAGGCCAAGAGTCTTTGTGTAGATATAACAGGGCTATGAATGAGGAACCACCACCACACAAAAAAAGCCTGCCTGGCTTCATTTACGAGGCATTGGAGCTTGTGTTTAGCAGGCCGAGTGACAATGCCCTGATGAAGTGGTGCAGTGATGGGATCACACAGAACTCGAACGAAAGTCTTCATGCCATGATTTGGGATCAGGCTCCAAAAAGTCGGCATGCCTCACTGCGCAGCACTGAAAGAGCAGTGGCTGAGGCTATCAGCCACTTCAACCAGGGAGCCATGAAAAGCAGCCCGCAAACTGCCGAGAAGCTCGATTACAGTGCTGGAAACTGCTTGGTGCGCCGCAGCCTTGAGAAGGATAGAAGCAGGCTACAGAAGTCTCAGAAGGAACACTTGGACAACACTGCTACCAAGGCAAGGCTTGCTAAGCGACACAAGCCAGCAAGGGACCCTGCATATAGCCCTGCTCTGCTGTAGAACAGTTATTCTGGGACAGTGACCAGCCATTTGAATAAACATGCCACCATGTTTCAAGCTAACCTTCATTTACGTTCGTCTATCTATGGCAGGACTGTTTTCTTACACAATTTGAGCATTTATTTAGCTTGGAGGGCACTGATACGGGCACATCAAGTGCTTAGTCCAGTTTTCCATGCTGGTCTACGGGTACGTACATGGCTTTATGGCTGGGTTTTGCCAACTTTATGAGAATCTTCAGTCACATATTTAGTATGGCCTTCTTTCTGAAAAGCAGAGCTATGCGATGATGCTATTCAAATTGTTGTACCTGCATTCTAGCAAAGTTACACTTGTCTAAAACTTCAAATGGGTTTTTCCCAATTCGATGTTTTTGGACACCGCACTCATCCTTACGGGCCTTTTTTCTATGTTGTCATTGAGTGATAATAATAAATATGGTATCACTGTAATCGTGAGATTACTCTGCTAATTACAAATTAGGATAGTAATGAGAGAAAATTTGAGCAAAATTATTCACTGTAAATGTTGGTCTGGTTTTCTGCCTATAAATTGCTTTCAAATGAATAAAAATAGCATCACCCCCAGATCATGTCTTTAGCATTGCAGCCAAAGTATGTGGCATTGCAGCCACATACTTGCTTTTTGCATTTTAAAAGACGAAATTGTCAAAAAGTCCTGTAAAAAATGCCCATTAATGTTTACTTTTAAACCTCAAAGTTTCTTGAACCAGTGCAGCTATCACGAATCTAATTACAGATTTGAAATCAGCGTGAAAAACTGATCAAGGCTGCGAGGCTTCATTCAAGATTGGACCAAGAATAAAAAAAAATTTAAGACCCACATCCCCCCTTAACCCATTAGCGCCCAGCATACTTTACAAAGTACACTTGTTTTTTGAGCAATAAAAATTCCAGTACCAATATTCTAATCTTGTGAGTTTGCACTTTGGACACCAGGTGTTGCAGTAAGACTCCCCTAATCTGCTATATCGACTCTGAACACATTCTTTGATTATATGAGTAGTCATAATCTCGGAAAACGTGCGCTCGTAGAATGCTCGCGGCGAGTACTGGTTTCTTTCTTTTTATCTGGCACTGTATATTGAAAAAAATATTACTGATTCAGCTTTATAAGGAACAAAAGCATTGCTGCCAAGTGCAGGAAACAGCTATAATGATTTGTTTTGCTTTGAGGAGTAGATAAATAGTGGTGTACTTTGCATAGTACAATGGGCCTTCGCAAGAGCTTACATGTGTTTCTGGTTGTAGGTTGCCTTGGGATGGAACCACATACTTTCTTTGGAAGAAGACCGTTCTGTCGGTTGTCTGAGGCTTAGAGGCGGCAGCCGATGTCGCTGTGGATGTGGAAGAGCCTGTGGATGTTGTTATTTTACCCCTTGACCCTAGCATAGACACTGATGAGGAGGAGGGAGACGATAACGGTATGACAGATACGTTCGTAAACGACGTCTCGGGTGAGTACAGAGATACTTACCGACATTGTACCTATCTTGGTTTAAATTTTAGATGAACATATGTCTTTATATTGTTTTGTAGGCACATTGGAGTTACATTGGGACGGATGTGAGGAATCTCCTGACAATGCAAGGCCGCGCACCAAAAAAGCAAAAGTCCAGCGCCCACCTTAGCAGAAGAGCCAGCCGGAGTACCACTAGGCTACTTCAACTGGTGCTGAGGAGAGGAAGTTGAAGCTAAAATTATTTTTTTTTTTAAATCTCCAAATTAAGTTTTTAGCACAATACTTGATCAAGAAATTCCCACTCACATTCTGATACAAACCCTAAGATATGCGAAGCAAAGCAATGGACACGGTTTTGTGATCAACATCACAAAATCACAAAGATTTGCGGCCACGAGGGCATATGGCTGACTTGTGATCTTTGCCATTCTAGATCACCGTATCTTGCCGAAAGCCAACCAAGCATCGCAAGGAAACCATCAGATCACCTGCACGACTGACTTTTTATCCGGTTCCACCACTGCGTGCCAGCGCGGAACGTGGCTTGCTCTGTGACTTCATAGCTTGGGACAGCGCCACCTCGAGCAGATTCAGCGCCAAGGACACCTAAACCGCCAGCCGACTTCATACTTCTGGGATTTGCGGCCACGAGGACATATGGTTGACTTGTGCTCTGCCTTTCTAGGTAGGCTCTTTTCTGTACAGTTTTATAATAGTATGGTCCTGAGTGGCTGCTGATCCCCATCGTTGAATTTCAATGGGTGTTGATTTGTGCACGTATCACGCTCGCATCGGCTCATTTTTTTCCTATAAAATTTCTTTGTGTCAACATGAGTACCATTTTAGGGCAGGGGTAGGTCTTGTTCGTGAACACTGTCCGAGACCCACTTCGTGCCTGCTCTCCATATGCATAATACTACTTTTGCTTTGTGCGGGTGATGTGGAAGCCATGCAGGAAGTCATGCAGACATTTTGGAGTCACTAAATGAAATGAAACAGGAAATAAGTAGCATTCAAGACCGCATTGCTGAAATTGAAAAGAATATGTTCAGTGTGCTTGAAATGAAGGGAAACTTTGACACTGTGTCCAATTCGGTAGAGGAAGTTAAAACAAACAAACAAAACAAACAATGAATTGCCATTTGTTGTTGACGACATGAACAACAGAGTGAAAAGAAACAATTTGATTATTAAAGGGCTTGATGAAGGGGAACAAGCTATGCAGACACATAAAAGATAGTCAAAGACTTCTATACCGAGCACCTTGGGATGCAGTGTGGCGACATTGAACGGGCTCATCACCTTGACCAACCTCGGACTGATCAACCTCGACCCATTATAGTTAAATTTTTAATTTTAAATTGAAACTTGAAGCTCTTCAAAACACACATAAGCTGCAAGATGTGAAGTTGCCAAAGGTTTGGCTGGACGAAGACTACTCTCCAAAAGTTCTTCATGCACGGAAAAAGCTGCGCGATTTCGCTAAAGAGAATGTTGGGATAAATGAGCACTATTCTGTCAGATTTAACAAGCTTCACATGAAAAGCGGAATTTACCTATATGACTCCACAACTGACCGCATTATTAAACTTTCTTCAAGGCGTACGCCCCCCCAGACATGACAGTCCACAAAGAAAACCAATCCAAACAAAGTGAAACATGTCTCGATACTCTTGGCAAACTTCTACAGCATATTTAACAAAGTAGACGCTCTCAAAGTTATCATGCATTCTTGCTCAACTGACATCATCATAGGAATGAAAACGTGGCTCACGGAAGACATCGCAAACCATGACATTGCATTTCCTTCATCATTTGTTCTTTTCAGAAAAGATAGGGCTGGCTCGCGTCGCGGTGGAGGAGTATTGATCGCGATTAAGGATGATTTCCACGCATCCCTCATTGCTATCGACGCTTCATTAGAAATAGTATGAGTTTCTGCTCAAGTTGGTAGCACGTTTTGCATTTTCGGCACATGTTATAGACCACACGATAGACAACCGGAATTTGTCAAACAGTTAAATGACGCCATTGAGCAGGTGTTCATAAAACACCCTAATTCTCTTCTTTTTCTAGCCGGCGACTTTAACTTTCCGGCCATAAACTGGACAATGCTATCCGTTGATTCCGAGAATATTCGCCAAGAGAACATTAATTTCCTTCATCTTCTTCAATATCAACAGCTCACCCAAATTGTTCATGAACTCTGCCGTGGTAATCATATTCTAGACCTCAACCTGACCAAACCTCCCGAGCTCTCAGACGTTAATGTTTCGGAAGAAATAAGCGATCATAAAGCTGTACACTGCTCTCTTTCACTTCCGCGTGATGACAAATCAAAAATGAAAAACGTTATTCTCAACTATGCCCCGCCGGGGTGGTGCAGTGGTAAGACACCCGACTACTGTGCCGGAGAATCAGGGTTCGAACCCGACCTCGGCGGCTGCGTTTCGATGGAGGCGAAACGAAGTGGCGTCCGTGTGCTGTGCGATGTCAGCGCACGTTAAAGATCCCCAGGTGGTCAAAATTACTGCGTAGCCCTCCACTACGGCTCCCCTTTCTCTCTTTCCACTTTCACTCTCACCTTCCTCCCTTCCCTTACAGCGCGGTTCAGGTGTCCACAGAAACAAGTGTGATAGATACTGCGCCTTTCCCTTCCTGTGAACCAATTATTATTATTATTATTCTCAACTATGCGCAAGCAGACGTCCAAAACATCAATCGAATATTGGAAACTTTCACTGATGATTTTCAAGCCAATTTCCAGAATTACACGACTGATAAAAATTGGCACTTGTTCCGTGACCAACTCGTTAAAATTGAAAATCGCTGCATGCCAAAAAGTGTAATAACTATGTGTACTAACAATCCCTGGTTCACCAGAGATGTCAAAAGGGCAATAAACAGGAAAAAGAGAGCATTTAGAAAAGCAACTGGAACTAAGAAAGCCACAGACTGGGAAAATTACAAAGAAACTTCAAAAATAGCTGGAAAAAAAGATTTATAGAAATTTATGAAGCTAAAAACAGATATTTTAATTGCACACCTCCTAGTTTGATAAGAACTGATGCGAAGAAGTTTTAGAACACAGTAAATCCGAAAAGCGTCACTGCAGCTCCTGTTCTTTTCGATGCATATGGCAATACCCTAACTAAAGAAAAATGCGCAGAAAAATTTAACAACCACTTCACAGAAGCTTTCACAGACCACCTGCCATTTCAGAGTCATTTGCTGCTTCCCGAAGCCGACATCCGCTTCCTATTTTCACCCATTCTCGTAACAGCACAAGGCGTGTTCCATGCAATTGAACGCTTACCCCTCAGCACCACCCCAGGACCCGATGGCCTCAACGCGAAACTTTTAAAAATAACCTAACAGCATTCAGCTTTACTTCTCTAATTTTTCAGCAATCACTCACTACAATATGTGTGCCACAAGACTGCCGATCTGCTTACGTCATCCCGCTTTTTAAATCTGGAGACAGATCCGTTCCCAATAACTACAGGCCTATTTCACTGACTTCGATATGTTGCAAAATTCTCAAACACATTATCTACACTCACATTATGGCCAATCATAACCAAAACTACTTGCTTCATATCAACCAACATGGCTTTCGGAAACATTTATCGTGTCAGACACAGTTATTTCAGTTAGTAACAAACCTTCATTAGGCATTCGATTCATCTCTGTATATTGAATCCATATTTATTGATTTTGCCAAAGCTTTTGATCGCGTCCCCCATAATCACTTAACGATAAAAATACGTAATCTGCAACTTGATCAATATACTACACAGTGGATTGACGAGTTTCTAACAAACAGATTTCAATCAGTGAAAATACATAACTGCTTTTCAAATCGCTCAAGAGTTGCTTCCGGTGTGCCTCAGGGTTCGGTGATGGGTCCTTCGCTCTTCTTAATTTATATTAATGACATTGCATCTAACATTACATCTACAATAAGATTATTCGCAAATGACTGCAATTTACAGAAAAATATCTAACCCTGCTGATATCTTCGCTCTACAGGCTGACCTTGATAAGCTGACTCTGATGCGGCAGGTGGCATATGGTAATTAACATCAATAAAATGAAACATCTTAAATTACTTCTGCTGCTTACACAATTACACAATGCCTACACAATTAACAACTCTGTCATTGAAACTGCTGCATCGATGAAATACCTCGGCGTACACTTTAACTCGAATTTATGCTGGAACACACATACAAAGTACATCACTTCCAAATGTTTTAAAAAACTTGGTCTTCTTAAGCGCCGACTGCATCTTGCCGACAAGAACACACTACTACAGACCTTCAACTCATTAGTCAGACCCACATTAGAATATGCGTCAGTCATTTGGAATCCTTACCAAGCCTATCTTATTAACATGCTAGAATCGGTCCAAAGCAAAGCAGAGCGATTCATTCTTTCACAGTACTCTCGGCATCAAAGCGCCACAGCGATGAAAACATCACTCAATCTCTCACCCCTAGTCATGCGCAGAAAATTCTATTGTTTATCTCTTTTTTTATGCTCTTTATCACAGCAGCACACTATTTCCATGCTCACATATCTTTCCGGCACCGCACATCTCTGCTCGTGTAGATCATATCAACAATGTTAAATCTATTTTACCGTGAACAGAAAGATTCAAGTACTCACCTTTGGTCCTGTCTATTCCTTCTAGTATTGCCACTATTAGTGAAGCATCATCTTTTCAAGCAGCTCTTCTATCGCACTTGAATTCACGAACATAATCTGATGTGCATTTTACCTTTCTAGCTCTTCAATTTATTGTCTATGTTACGTGCTACGTGCCCTGAAACGCTTCCCTGTTCCATGTTCCGCAACTTCCGACTGCAATATTTTCATCTTTTTTTTTTGAAGTGCTGTATTTCTTTGTTTTGTTAGATGTGCATTTTTATTATTTTTTTTTAAATCTCTGAAAACCTGCTCCTGTCACCTGTATAAATTGTTCATGGTTTTTTTATGCACCTATTTCTGCTTACAGCTTTTGTTTGCTTGTATTGTAAATTATTTGTGTATATTTGAAGAATCCCACCTTTTGTAATGCCTGCAAGGGCACTTAGGGTATTTGAAATAAATAAATTAATTAAAATAAAAAACATAAATGACGTGAAGAAATTCATTGGAATTCTCTTGCTTAGTGGCTATCACAAGCACCCTAATCAGCGTATGTATTGGTCTCTCGATGAGGACGCTGGGGTTTCCTGTGTTGCAAACTGCATAAGCCAACAGCGATTTATGAACATAAAGCACTTTTTCCACCTTGCCGACAATGATTTGATTCAGGGCACAAATGACAATGTTCAAGGTGAGACCGCTGATGGAGCTCATGGACAACAAGTTCAGACAGCACGGCGTTTTTCATCAAATCCAGTCAGTGAACGAATCAAATCATAAAATATTTTGGACATCACTCTTGCAAGCAGTTTATAAGAGGGAAGCCGATACGCTTCGGTTACAAAAACTGGATGTTGTGTAGTGCCGCTGGGTACTGTTAAGCTTTCGATACATACTGTGGCAAGTCTGCAACATCTGACACAAGGCCACTGGGATCTCGTGTCGTCCTTTCTCTTCTCGAAGTCGTACCAACACCCAGCGACCATGCTGTATGTTTTGACAATTTTTTTACAAGTCAGAGCCTTCTCGTGTCTTTACACAAACTACAATTTCAAGCAACTGGGACTATTCGAGAGATTCGTCTGAACGGATGCCCTCTGAGGTCAAAAAAGGAGATGCAGCAAAAGGAACCGGGAGAATACTGCTTTTGTTTTGATCCTGAAAACAAGGTTCTTTTCGTAAAGTGGAATGACAACAGTATAGTGACCATGGCGACAAACTACAACACTATCGAACCCCTAAGCTCTGTTAACCGATGGTCTTCGTCCGAGAAAAAAAGAGTAAAGGTGCCACAACCGAACCTCTTCAGCAACTACAACATTGGCATGGGAGGTGTGGACCTGCACAATCAAACTGTGAATAACAATAAAATTGGCATCCGAGAGAAAAAGTAGTGGTGGCCCTTATTTACCCAGATGATAAGCATGACCATAGTTAATGCATGGAGAAATTATCAACTTGTAGGAGATTGACGGGTTGACTTACTCTCATTCACCCGCATCATAGCGAGACATTACCTGCGCATCGGTGTACCTAACCGACTCATCAGGGTGTCTCCAGCCTCAGTTGTGCCTGCTGTTGTTCTCAATCCGCATGGGCATTTTCACAAGAAGCTCGAAAAACAGTTGCCATGCATAGTCTGTCACAAAAGGTCGAAATGGTGTTGCGAAAAGTGCAATGTTACGCTTTGCATAAAGCATGGCTGCTTCAATACGTTTCACGCACCGCGTTAACTTCTGCATTGCTATGGGACGCGCCCAGCGTACTTTCTAAATTATAGTGTCACAACTTCTGAACCAATAAAGATAAAGCTACAAAACTTTGCAAATGGTGTTATTTACTTTAGTTAATAAGATATGCAAAAGGTAGAAGAAATGGTACGACTAGCCTTTGCATGAACCTTAATGGGATAAGAGAAGTCGGCACATGACTGGACACCTTCGGACAACTCCAAGACATGGTGGTGGTGTCGAAACAATAGAGGGTGTTCTGTGATACCGCGCTTTGTGGTTCTTCCCACACGTAAGCGCACTGTTCATATGCTACAGCTACACAGTCGAAGCGGAAAGTGTCGTTCGGATTATCGCACAGGGACAAGGTCGTCGGCGTGGTAACCCACTGGCACGATGCGGTGTCGAATATGGACACGTGGATGTTATTCCTTAGGTGTTAAGTCCGTGGGTGGTTGTAGGCCCTGTAGAAGGAGTAGGCCCTACCGTTGATGAAGACTGCATTTCGAAGAACCCGCTCTAAAACGCCACCCAGCCTTGTTGTCCACATCTTGGAGACGCGTCCAGTACTCTCAGAAATTAGGCTCCATCGTTGGACCGATGAAGGCGATGTCTTGATGTTTCTACCTGGAGCAGTGAAATGGTGGTCGGTCTTGGAAATGGCGTGCACAATGCTTGGAAGGGGAGTCGCTCTCCGTTACATCTCTAGCTTTCTTTGCGGAATGGCCAGTCCCAAAAAGCAGTTTTCGCGGCCGGTAGTACAGCATGAAGCACAAGTTCAAAGGTAGGTGCAAGGCAAAGCGGAGAATGACTTTTGCAGGAAACGTCCCCAATCCCCGACCTGCTAGGCCTAACAGCGACAACTCATCCGACTAGGTCGACCAAGCGTTCAGTTTTGTCAGTGCTTCTGAAAAGAAGATCACATTCTTTGAAAAAGAGGAAAGAAGAAGCGACAACAGCTTTGCAAGCGTTGTGATGTGCGACATGGCTACACTGACGGCACTAGTGAGTGGTGCAGCCTGCCCAACACGTCGCGAATGCCAACTCGCTGTGCGGGAACCGGCGAAAGGGACCGTCATCCTTCTTTGAACTCCACTGCGAGAACGCCGAGTGCCCTGCAATTGTTCTCTCGTCATCATACATATCAAGGCGAGTTACAGCAAGCGCTGATGCCAGTGTGAAGCAAGGCTTCGATTGTGGGAGCTCGCGCGATGGTTTCACCACAAATGTGAAGGCAGTGGTAGCAGCCCACGCAATATAAGCTCAGTATGAGCAGCTCATGCGTTTTTGTGTCATCATGGGCCTCCCGAAGCCAATGCACCACAAATCCTTTACTGCCATTGCAAAGAAGGTTCATGCAGCTGCCATGAATGCTGTTAGAGACCTGGGGAAGGCCAGAGAAGTAACGAAAAATGAAATTGTGGCACAGAGGTAGCAGTCATGTATGATGAAACATGGCAGAAAAAAGGGCATAAAAGCCACAATAGAGTTGGCACCGTGGCCTCTCTGGACACGGGACTCTGCCTTGATTTTGAGGTACTCTAAAATTATTGTCACGAGTGTAGCAGACACAAGGAGCTGCCCAGTGAGGAGGAAATCTTGACAGGCTTTCCATGGCCCTGTGTGTGAAAAAAATATTGACCGTTCCTCACATGCCATGGAAGCAGAGGCAGCACGTAGGATTTAGCAGTGAACTCTCACCTACAAAACTCCCCTCCGCTTCACTTAGTTTCTAAGTGATGGAGATAGTGAAGCCTACATTGCCGTTTGCGATGCACAGGTTTATGGTCCCCTAAACATTGAAAAGGAGGACTGCACAAAAGTCTTGGAAGTGCCCTCTGCCAGCTAAAAACACCACTAGCACGAGGAGAAAAGTTGAAGGAGTCAGCTGTGAAGTTACAGACGTACTACCAGATCGCTGTAACCAGCAATCGAGGCACCACTCAGAAGATGTACTATTCCACCATATGGGCAAGTTATTGCCACTCTTGCTCGAGTGACGGGGCTAGCAGCCACAAGTTTCGTCCAGATGGACCAGAGTCGTGGTGCAACCACAGGCAAGCTGAAGCCCTTGGCCAGCCTGCACCCAAGAACACACACCTCTACTAACGAAAGCCCAGGGGAAGGCACTGCTGCCGATATACAAGCGGCTGACTGATGTGAAGCTCTTGCCCTGCTGCGTCCAAGGCAAGACACAAAATGCGGCAGAATCCCTCAACAGCAGAATCTGGCTGCTGTGCCCGAAAACCAAGTTTGCATCACGGACGGTTGTTGAAATGGCCACAGCACTTGGAATGCTGTGGTTCAATGAAGGGCGCACAAGTTTTAAGCGGGTGTTGGAGGAGTTTGGTGTGCTCCCAGGTGACCAGCTTCTATTGCTCACCGACTCTAGAAATGAGAGGCGGATAAAAAAGATGTCTGCCCGGCAGACTGCTGAGGCACGAGCCAACCGTCGCAGTATGGCAAAAAGGGCTCGTGCTGAAGACTCAAACTGCAAGGAGCACGAGGGTTTTACATACAGTGCTGGCCAGTTCTAGTGGTGCTGAGCATTGGCGGGACAGACCATTTCTCATCTTGGGAAAGTTTCAAGCACATTCAGTTGATTTTCAGTAAATACATGTTGCAAACTTTCAGTTGCTGTTTTCTTGTTTTCGGTTACTATACTTTTCATAGATCCTGCGGTGGCAGGATGCGAACCTGGCAGAGTGCCCATGATGGCTTGATTGGATTGCACAAGCCTGGTTCGATTTATCGCGCCACGCTTGAGGCAGGCGTAGTCCATTGCCACAAAATCATTGGAAAGCGTGATAGCTGCAAATGCCGTTTGAAGCGAACAATGCTAAAAGCCAGTGTCATGATCGCAGCTGACCGCGTGCTTTTGTTGATTCATAGATGTGAGAATGGACTGTCGCAAAAGAATATCTGCCGCGTCCGCAGCCACCATAGCTTACACTGCACCGCATGTTCAGCACGACAAGTAAGGACAACTATTTTTATAGAATACAGTTAAACCTCGATATAACGAACTTCAATATAACGAAATCCTCAATATAACGAAGTTACAAGGCATATTCAACTTATTCCCCATTGGAAACCATGTATATTTTGCCTCGACATAACGAAGTAATATTGCTGCAATTTCATTACAACGAAGTCGCGTATCCTAAAAAAATTTACCCAGAAGGAAAATGTCGCCGTGACGATGACGGCCGCGGGGAAAGCGGTGCTAGCGTGAGTGACTTGGGTAACCCATGCGGATGGGCCTCATGGGGCGCGTGGAATTCGCTCCCAGCAAGCGGGAGAGAGGGAGCAACCCTCTCTCTTCCCCCCGTCCGGGCTCGTCCTTATTTTTTTTTTTTGCTCGGTCGCCGGCGATGGCGCACTCCTCTCCCCCCCTCCCTCCTCCCAGGCTTCTTTGCTGTGCATGCGTCAGCTTACACGCCCGTCTCTCATTGGATCTGCCAACCCATGTGATTGCTTGCGCACTTGCGCGGCCGCCGTCGCCGCCATACTCCTTTGTCCGCGTTGTCGCGTTGTTCACTTGCTGCTACCACACGTGCTGGATACATCGCAGGCGTTGCTTTGGTTGCCCTCGTGCATGCCCGCGTGCGTCGCCGCCATGAGTGGCAAGCGGAAAGCCCTTTCGCTTGAGCAAAAAGAGGCGATTCTGGACGCAGTTTCGAAAGGCGAAAAGAAGAAGGACGTAGCGGCTCGATTCAGCATATCCATGAGTACGCTTTCAACAATTTTGAAAGCCAAGGAGTCTATCCTCAGCTCAGTGAAGTGTGGAACGAGCGCCCAACGTAAGCGATTGAAGCCTGCTACGTATCAAGACGTAGATAAGGCTGTGTTCGCCTGGTTCATGGATGCCAGAGCGCAGAATGTGCCGGTAAGTGGCGCAATTTTGCAGCAAAAAGCAAAGGATTTCGGTTGCCTGCTCGAGAAGGATTCATTCAAGGCAAGCAGTGGTTGGCTCCACCGTTTTAAGGCCCGGTACGGGATCGTCGGACGGCTGCTGTGCGGGGAGGGGAGTCAACGTCGGCTGACGCGCCTGAAGCCGCTAGTTGGCTGGAGAAGGAAATGCCAGCAATACTGACGCGATACCAGCCATCGGACGTTTACAACGCGGACGAAACTGGATTTTTTTATCAGATGCTACCGAATCGGACGCTAGCACTGAAAGGTGATCGCTGCCATGGTGGCAAACAGAGTAAACTGCGCATAACTGCTCTGCTGTGCGCCAACATG
>JAJIZL010016163.1:0-39579 GCA_023969395.1 Amblyomma maculatum | reverse complement strand
GCAAACAGAGTAAACTGCGCATAACTGCTCTGCTGTGCGCCAACATGGATGGCAGTGATAAGAGAGTGCCGCTTGTGATTGGCAAGAGCAAGAAGCCGCAGTGCTTCAGAAACGCTCGGAAGCTGGAAGTGGGGTACACTTCTAACACGAAAGCGTGGATGTCCCGCGACATCTTCCGTGACTGGCTCCGGGCGTTCGACAAGGATATGAAGAATGGCGGCCGCAGCGTGTGCCTCTTAGTGGACAATTGTTCCGCCCATCACGTCTACGACTTAGAGCATACCAATGTCGAGCTACGGTTTTTTCCACCGAACTGCACGTCGCTGCTTCAGCCGCTCGACCAAGGAGTCATCAACAGCGTGAAGTGTGCGTATCGTCGCCGGTTGATCGACAAGCTGCTGCTCAATCTCCGCTTAAAACGCCCCACTAAGGTGGATATTTTTCAAGCCTTAGAGATGTTTTCCGCATCGTGGAAGGCGACATCAAAGGAAATTATCAAGAACTGCTTCCGGAAAGCCGGGTTTGAGAACGGCATGGCAGCAGCAGCGAGTGCCTCCGAAGACAACAGCACGGAGGCTAATGAAAGGGCTCCGTTCGATGGCGAGGAAGGCGATCAAGCCGGCCTTGAAGAAGCATGGAGGTGCCTGGAGAGTGACGGGGCCGTTCCTGACGGTGTCGCTCTGGAAGACTTCCTCTACGCAGACTCTTGCGTCGTTGCCACCGAGGAAGTTACCGATGACTCCATCGTGCAGGATGTGCTAGGAAGCACGCAGGAGGACCCAGGCAGCGATATCGATGCTGAAGACGACGATGCCCCGAGCAGCCGCGAAGTGCTTGACGCAATTGATGTTCTGCGGCGCCACGCGAGTTCGATTGGGCAGCAAGATGCAATGCAATCCTTGTAGGCCTATGAACGCAGTGTGAGGCCATCTCTGATTGCAAAGCAGACGCAAAAGAAAGTCACTGATTACTTTCAGAGAAAATAAAGGATGAGTGCTTACAACTGGCAAGTGATTTGGTAATGTTTCCGCATGCTAGGTACGAAATTTCGATGCAACGAAATTTCATTATAACGAAGTAAAGTGCCGATTTTTACGACTTCGTTATATCGAGGTTTAACTGTATAACAGCACGGAGATGAAGGACATTGCACTGACATTACACAGCACACACGTGCCTTGCTTTTCGCCTCCATCGAAAAGCGGATACCGTGGTCGAGATTCGATCCCGTATCCTTGGGCACAGTAGTCGAGCACCCTAACCAGTGCACCATCACGGCGGGTTACACTCCATTTTAGGTGATATCGAAGTCTTGCTTATTCTGACCAGCGCACCAGGGATGTAGCTGAAGCTTTTAATATTATCAAGAAAAATAATGGGTGTGTAAGTACAGCATCTGTTAAATTATCTTTTCGCGAAATAAACATGCTGCACAGTGTATACCGATTCGACATGTATGTACATGTTTTCGAAGGAATTTTATCTTCTTGTCTTATTGGTTTGGTTTGGTTTGTGGAGTTTAACGTCCCAAAACAACTCAGGCTATGAGAGACGCCGTAGTGGAGGACTCCGGAAATTTCGACCACCTGGGGTTCTTTAACGTGCAATGAGATCGCACAGCACACGGGCGCCTTGCTTTTCGCCTCCATCAAAAAGTGGCCGCTGAGGCCGGGATTCGATCCCGCATCCTTAGGAACAGTAGTCGAGCGCCGTAACCACTGCACCACCCCGGCGGGGTTTACTTGTCTTATTGTCCATGACTATGCACATGTGCACTGTATGTGTATATATGACGTACATACTTCCAAATAAAAATTAGTTAAAGGTTCAGCGCCTGTCCGTGTTGCATCATTCCTTATTTTTCTCCATCTGTTAGCACTGTGGATACAAAACTAAGAAGTTACAACTGCTCATCACAATGTCTCTGCATCATGAAATTAAAAAGAAGCTTCATTAAATTGCACATAGGAATTTAGTGCCATTTTCAGCATGCTCACGTCTCCTGGTTAAAATACATCACAAGATGTGAAGTATGTCAAAAGCATGCGTGTTCACAGCAGTAAGAAACTCCTAGCAAGGACCAACATTTACCCGAGAAACCAACTCGTTCATATTCAAGGGACCTACAGGGCTTGCCCAACCTGAGTGACTATGTGAATAGGACCGCTGCTGCAGTCACACATGAGATGCAAAGGCTGAGAGACATTATAGCCAACTTGGTGAGCAGCAACTAAGCCTTGGTAGCACTGCCCCCAAGAGAGAACTTGGACCTACACATGCGTGCTTATCCTATTTCGACTCTTGCAGCCAGCTTTTGTCTTTGTAACCAAAAAGGTCACAGTGGTGAGGACCAGTCACCAAATATGTAGGCCGCCCTCTCTGACAGGGAATGGGTGCATGGCTCTGACACAGGCAAAGTAATTTACGCTCTGGACTGTTGCCTAAACGATTGCCCTGTATGGGTAGAGTCAACAACACAGTTAAAACAGGTATCCATGCTCAACTGTGGCTTCCACATTTTCTATCTGGAGCCCTTCGACAAGGCTTCCCCAGCATGTGTCACTGAGGTACCTGAACGTTCGACAACCTCAGGTCAAGGAGCCAGACCCAGGACACAGTCTCAGCCCAAACGAACCACAGGTGATGCAGTTGGGAAGAGTTTGAAAAGTCTGTTCCTCAGCAAACACACAAGAAACTAAAATACTCCGGTTTCAGAAGCTCAAGTTTCTCAGCTTAGTGGTAAAACACCAACAATCGCCAAAAGGGATCCTATTGTTTCCAATCCACTGAAGCGTGCTCAACCAGATGGTACAGAAGCATCAGACGTAACTTACTGCTGTTTTGATACCATGAAAGGATGGTGCGTGTCCCCCGAGCCGCTGAAGAGTAGCACAGCAGATGTAGGAGATAGTCTACTCCTGCGACTACCCTACCTTGGCTCCAATCTGCAAAGATTTATAGGAATGTGAGACCACCAGCAACCTTCGGTATGCAGATGGTTTATTGATTTATTCAAGATTCGTTATAGGAACCATGAGGGCACTGAGTATGGGGGATAATGACATACACGAGAGAAAGGGTTAATACAAGATATGGAAGACAAAAATTAACAGAAACTATTGTACGTGGCTTAACAGCAAAAATTACACAAAGATGCAAGGTACTTAGTTGTGGCATGAGTAGCTTGATGAGTGCATGAGTTGGGTTGATATATGACCCGGTGTCGAAAGTTCCGAGGCTGAGGGAGCAAAGGCTGCCCAGAAGAAATCACCGAAGCTTTAGCAAATGACAAAAAACTGCAGTCTGTTAGCCAGAGAGAGAAATTTTCAAAAAGCTGGAACTTCGAGCACAAAACCTCAAGCCAAGGATGTCCATGTTCAAATGAAACTGCCAAATCAGCTCCAAAAACAGTAAACACAGTATTGAAAAACTTGGAAACACATAAATGGCATTTTGAAACTTTCGAAATGCATTGCTAGAAAGACTAAACTCCAGCCCCAGCACAACTACTCATGGGCCGCAGCACAAAAATAACTGGCAAATACAGGAAAATAAGACAGCCCCAAAGCAAAACACTAAACGTGACCACCAAGGGATAGGCACGAAGGCAAAATAAAAGTTTCTCAGATGTGCCAAGGACTTGCCAACCCTGAAAGGACAGGATGTAACTTTGCAACCTATTCGAAGCGTAGCATAGATTAACGGGGCTGTAACAAAAAGAGTCGTCAACAGATGTTATGAGGTTAACGAGGGAGACCGCATTTCAAAGAGAGACAGCATGTTCATCAGAGGCATATCGGAGAGCATAACCCAAATGCACTGACTGACAGCTACGACCTTCCTCCTCACAGTCATTATAAACACGCAGCAAGCATGCACGTTACGCTTGGACTTTATGTGAGTGTGCATGTGCCACGGTGCAACAATATTTAGGCGTTGGCACTGACCACCTGCCGCGGCGGAGTACAGGCGCCGAATGCAGCAGCGCATCATCACAGTTTCCATTCACTTGCAGAGCGACATGCACGGCTAAGCGGCTTTTGGTGCCATTTTAGGCTATGTTTGTCGGTGTTTTGCACTGCCAGAGTGCATCACAAAGTGTGTACGCTAGGTTCTGAGTTTCCTGGTTGTGGCAGGCACTGCGCACAAAGTCTGCTACAAGCTCTGTGTTATGGTTTGGACCAGCTGCAGTGATCGTTGTGCAAGCTCACTTGGTGGCGTGTGGCAGCACCGCAGGCACCTGTTTGCTGTTTGAAATCCTGAAGCGACACATGCGCATTATGGATGCCGCAATGAAGGGATCAAAATCAGGCCACATCAGATTCTTCACAATGCATGGCACCTTTTTCTCTGGCTCAAATCTCTGATCACAAGGTATCCTCGGGCTTTTTAAAAGTCTGGAGGTCTTGAACTCAGCAAAACAACCGAGGCCGATATATTCTAATTAGCGCGCACGTTGACCCTGGCGCGGGCGCGCGGCTGTCTGCTGTGAGTGGGAGCGTGCTCTCCTGCGGACCCCGTGCGGCGCCGATTCGCGCATGCGCGAGAGGGGCTCTTTTTGTTTTTTTTTTTTTCCTCCATGTGTTAGTGTGGCCGGGTGGATTGCTTTGTTTGAGAACTTCGTAGTTTCTGTCTTTCTTTCAACTGCTTTTTTCGGCTGGGGCACCAACAACGTTGTGCCAGGTGTACACCCGATACAAAGGGACTAGCCTACGTTATCATCTCCAAGCTATCCGAATCAAGCTAAGCCAGGCAAATTCCATTCCGTGCTTTTACCGCGTAAAACAATCGGCCTGTGTTTGGTAACACTGGCCGTTGCTTGCAAGGGCGTGACATTGTTCAGCATTTGAACGCAAAATTACTGGCAGAAGACACCCTGATGCAACGATGTCTGTCTGAGAAGCAAGAAACAGGCACAGAACAAGGTAAGTGACCAGTTCGTTTCTCGCATTTGACTTATTTGTTGGCTCAGCCATGACGGTGTGTTCACAACAGAAGTTTCGGCGCACTAGAAATCTGCGTACAAATTAGTGCCTCGAACTGTTGGCATTGTGTAGTAGGGAGGAATCTTCTCCGTCTATTGTTCGTGACTTAGACGACATCGAAGAAACCGCGTCCAATGTCTCACTGCGTTCTCAACACGACGAGTTGTCGCTACAGCCTCGCGCAGCAGATGTCATTGCAGTGCAGTTGAACATTCTCCACTTAAAGATGCTTTCAGCATTGCTGGCGTTGCATCACTTTGGAGCAATGAATACAATTTAACACTGACTGAAGAGCTGCCTGACACTCAGGACGATGTTTTGTTGCTCCGTAAGAACCTGCAGATATTTGCAGTTGAGTCGGGCATGACCCACGCATCACTTAACTTGCTTCTGGCGCTCCTGCGCAGCCATTCATGTTTTTCTTCCTTTCCAAGGTCTGCAAGAGCATTTCTAGAGACTCACCAGGAGGTCAGTTGGCATTTTGCACCTCTCTGATGGAAAGTACTGCCATTTTGGCATTATAGATGGCATCCATCGTGTTGTAGGGTGGGAAAGAAGTTTGCCTCAGGAGCTGATCCTAAACTTCAACATTGATGGGCTTCCAATTGCAAAGAGCTCCAGGAGCCAGTTCTGGCCTATTCTCGGGCAAGTGAAAAACCTGAAGTATAACAACATTTTCGAAGTTGACGTTTTCTTTGGCGACAGCAAGCCTGGCGATGCAAATGAGTTTCTTCACCATTTTGTGGATGAGTTAGAAGAGGTTCTGACTTTAGGCGTCAGATTGTGTGGACGTGCTATCCCTGCCCGGCTTAATGCACTGAGCTGTGATACGCCAGCAAAGGCTTTCATTCTGAGCATCAAAAGTCACACAGGGTATTACAGCTGCACAAAATGTAACGTGAAAGGCAAGTACAAGCAAGGCAGAGTATGTTTTTTAAATATCACTAGAAGTCTCAGGACTAATACCACTTTTCGGGGACAGTTTCAGAAGGAGCATCACGCTGGTGACACAGTTCTTGAAAGGCTGCCAACAGATATGGTATGGGACATCCCACTAGACTATATGCATCTTGTGTGTTTAGGAGTCATGCACAAAATTTTGCTCTTGTGGGTTCGTGGCCCTAGACATGTCAGGCAGGGAACTGGCATTTTGAATCAGCTTTCATGAAAGTTGAATAAGCTAGCTCGGTATGTGCCTTCTGATTTCAACAGAAAAACAAGAGGTTTGTCCGCCCTAAAACGACGGAAGGCAACAGAGTTCCAATTCTTGCTGTATGGTGGTCCCTTGGTGTTATCTTTTACAATTCCAGTCGAAATGTACGAGAACTTCTTGTTCCTTCTTGTGGCAGTCACCATCCTGGCATCCAAAAAGACAACTGCAGATGATTTTGATTATGCTGATGACTTGCTGAGGAACTTTATTAGCAGCTTTGCTACGATATATGGGAAACAGTAAGTGTCTCATAATGTCCATGCTCTCTGTCATCTTGCTGCTGATGCACAGCGCCTTGAGCCGCTTGATTCATGGAGTGCTTTCCCTTTTGCAAACCACATGAGCGTTATCAAGAAGCTTTTGCGAAAGCCAGTTTACATTAGAACAGCTGTCAAACCGGCTCCATGAAAAATGTCTTGTGGATTACAGAATTGCTGCTGATGCAAGATTCCATCCTGCATTTAGTTCTGAACACCAGTGTGGCCCACTTATATATCCATGTCAAGGGCCACAATTCAGGAAGGTGGTACTTCCTGAAGGTACTCTATTTCGTACTGGAAAGAAAGACAGCTACTGCAGGCTTATTGATGGAAGGCTAGTGGCTATTGAAAGCTTTGCTCATACCACAGCAAGTGTACCACACATCATTGGGCGAACGTTTTTGAAGCAACAGGAATTGTACACCACGCCTTGCTGTTCTTCTCTCTTGGGAATTCATGTTGTTTCCCAGCCTTCTGCCTTGCAATCATGGCATCTTGGCTTCATTTCAGAAAAGTGCATGAAAATTCCATGGCAGAATAAGTTTGTTGTTTTTCCCATCATTCACACGAAGGCGTGAATAGATCTTTTTGCAAATAGTGCTAATTTTTTCTGTAAAAACTTTTTTCAAGGGGACAGTTTTGTTATTGTAAAATTTCCACAAGAAAACAGCATTGCTATTATCCATAACAAGTGGCTTAATGGCAGTGAATACTCGCGAAATATTGAAAGCCTGGTCAAGTATGAAGCCTCACTTACTTCAAACTGGATACTGGTTCCCGTATTCCTTTGGAGACATTCAGTGAGTCATGTATTTTTGCTTTATACACATATTTAACACTACCAGTAAGCAGGTGACAGTTTTTGTTCTCACAAAAGCAATTCTTAGTAATAATATGGTGCTTTGGTTAGAATGTTTGGTAAAATTTTGGAACCAATATCTTTTTTTAACCAATATTGAACAAACCTGCATTGAATGCGATGGAGCGTTTATGACAATACCACATTTCACCCCCAGTGACAAGCTTGCATATTTTATTTTAATGAAGTGCATAGATTTCTATACTGCAATACAAGTACCGGTTTTTGCTTCTGCTCTTTGTGGCTGAGATTATCATCTATGGTGTGTGCTGTGCCATGACTTTAATGGACTGTTCTTTAAAAATAACATTGCAACCAAAACAGTATATCAGTACCTTTGCCTGCACCTGACAGCTTTACTAAAATTTATACTGGAGATACTTGCTGCAAACCAGAGACAGAGCATAGAAAAAAATTACATGTTGGGCTCATCATGAGCCAGAAATAATAGCCAGCAAGCGAAAACGTATAGAAAAAAAAATGACAAGTTGGGCTCATCATGAGTCAGAAATAATAGCCAGCATGTGACGAGCCTGGCATGTCCAAATCAGCTAGGGGATTGATGCCACCTAAGGTTGGCATCATACAAGGAATCATCGCCTGTCCTTGAATTATTTATTTATTATACCTCAAAGGCTCCAGATATCAGGCATTACATGAGGGATGGGCAGGACAGTTACAGGATGATGGATTTGGTTTCTTCCTTGAATTGGATCAGGTTGGTAAGGTGCAACAGCTTCATTTGGAAGATTGTTCCAGTCCCTAGATGATTTGACAAAAAAATGATCGGTGGTGAGCACATGTTATAGCAGAGGGTGGGTAGAGGTCTTGTCGTAATCGATTCTGCCAGAAAGATAAGAAGATGGACTGGCGACATGATCAATGCTACTAAAGATGAATGATAGACCTTGTGAAAAAGGCATAATCAAAGTGGAGCATAGCGACAACTATTCTGTATCTAAAGTGGATAATTGGGCTAGTTGGTATGCCATTGATTATGAGGCAGCGCACCAGGAAGTAGACAGTGCTTGTCCTTCCTGTCTGTGTGTTTCCTGATTCGCTGCCTCATAATCAATTCTGTCTCTACCTACATCTAATTACATTGTGTATTTGCTTTAAGCAGCAATTTTGAAGCATGAAAGAAGATTCGTCGTGCTGAAGAGACCTGATCTCGACAGTGAAGTGGACCTAAGAAGGGGCAAAAGGAGGAAAATAAGACGAGCACTAAGCTCTAGTCCTGAAGGTCTCTACTGGAAGGACGTTTTTCAATTAAAGGTACGTGTTCTGTCTCCTTGGATTCGCATTGGTTTGCCCACAGGATTTTGGATGAAAAAAGAATGCGGGATCGAATCCTGGCCTCGGCGGCTGCTTTTCGATGGAGGCGAAAAGCAAGGGGCCCATGTGCTGTGCGATGTCAGTGCACGTTAAAGAACCCCAGGTGGTCGAAATTTCCGGAGTCCTCCACTACGGCGTCTCTCATAGCCTGAGTCGCTTTGAAACGTTAAACCTCACAAAACCAAAATCAACCAAAAAAAAAAATGCATGACGTATGCCTAGGTTTTTAGATATACTTAAATGTTAAATTCTCCACTGTGTTGTGGTGCCTGATATTTTAAGGCAGTGCAACCCACCGAGAATTTGCTCTGAAAATACCATTCTATCAATCTATTATCCCAGCTATCTTTTGTAGGGAAAACCTTGTTTTTGAATGTTATAAAAGGCTTGTGCAATGCTCTCGCAATGCTGCAAAGCAGTGTACTACCAAAAGAGTTTGGGCTGTACATTTTATATGCCTCCTTATGTGCAGAAGGAACAGGCAGACTAAACATTACAAGTCAAAGTTCTGCACTTGCAGCAATCAGTGCTGAAGAGCAAGGTAAAAAGGAGCAAGTTTTACCATTTTTCATCTATGTGCAAGCGCTTAGAGCTAGTTCATCATTCTAATCTGGTCAGTCATTGTAAAATTATCTATTTTGCATAATTACTGTACCATTATCTAAGCTGTTCATTTATGCTTGCTATGTTGCTATGTTTATGTGCTATACTTATTCTACTGACCTGTCTTCATTTTAGTAGACAGTGAATCAGACTGCTCTGAAGACAGTGTGGGAGTGGCCCATGCAACAGGCCCGGAAGTACCTCAAGCCACGGCACCTTTATCCCATCCACACCGGAGGCAGCAATCTGAGTAGAAAATATGAAACAGGCTGTTATAGCTTTGCTGAGGAAAATATGTTTTTCAGTACTCATGAGAGCTCATAATCCAGCACCTTGGCCCGTAGTTCCATCTTCAGTTGACAAGCAGCAAGCATCCTGTAAGTAGTCCTGTTAGCAACATGTGTAAACCTGTTTACTACAAGCATTTTTACTGCACATCAAAGAGACAGCATACCCTCGGAGGCCCAAAGTACCATAACAATGCATTGACTGGACCTCACCGCAGCAGATGCGAGTATAGTTTTCAGACAATTTGTGTGGCATGTTTTACAAAGGGTAGCTTGACAGGCAAGCTAGTGTCCTATTCATGGCAAAAAAAAAAAAAAAACTGGATAGGGCACACAAAAACAGGAGGACACCACACGCACGTGTGGCGCCTAATTTTTTTTTTTCGTGTGTGCCTTGCTGGCTTTTTCCTGTTTTTCATTGAACATTCACTAACTAGCCCAACCTTCTGCTCTGATACTGATTTTCTGTTGTAAATGAAGCACAAGAAGACTGTAAACAAAGGCGAGGTGGCTGCAGGATATTTTCTGTTTTCCTCTTTCCTGTGTTGCCTTTTTGTGCTTTATTCATATAATGCATGACCAACGTTATTTTCCTATCCCTAGCTTCTGTCATGCTGTGCCAGCTGGGCACAGCACCACACCAGGAATGACTCTCCCATCATGCATAGGAGCCTGACATCAGGTGTGTTATTTAGCAGCATGACAGTTCTTTCACTGATAAGTGTAAAAAATTGCAGCGGCCCAGAGGAATGATGGCAGCACTTGCAATCCCCCACATGCCAATGAAGCAGGAAGTAAGTTTTACATTTCTTAGTCCTTGGTGTATCACTATTCATTCATTTTAGATTGTCGCTGTAATAGTACACTCGAACCTGAATCAAAAAATTTGAATATACAGGTGCGGCCATAATAATACGGACCACGCATCTAGTGTTTGAAATCTCACGCCTTCCATACAGAAAATATGGTGGTTACTCAGATCCGTACGCCAGCGCGCCAGTGGCATAAGCTTATGCATGTGCAATGTAGTTCCTAATATTCACTAAGGTCCGAGTGACAAAATATTTTACCATTGAGATGTGCTCAATATTTAAAATCTGAGACTACATTAGTCTTCCGCTGCCAATATAAAAAGATAGGTTCAACCTTAGCAGCGGTGGCTATGGTCATCTGATGGGGGCAAAATACAAAAACACCTGTACGCTGTACAAGGTCAAAACTCATTAGGAACCCCAGGTTGTCTAAATGAATTCAAAGCCCTTCACTCTGCAGTCTCTCATACTTAATGCGTACTTTGGAACGTTCGATACTCAGTTTACAATTTAAACCCTTGTCTTGCTCTTGTTTCTGGCTGTGACTGAGTGATAGTACAGTTTCTGTGCATCAAAATCAATGCATATTTTTCCTACCCACAGCCATATAGGGCAAATGCTGTACAGGCTGTCAGAAATTTATAGCCTAAGGTGTTTGCTTCTAAGACAGGTAGCAGGGCTCTCACCGATTGCAAGGGGCAGGGCCAGAGATTTTCTAACCTTCTGGTGATTTTGAAAAGTGGGGGTGCATTACAAGCCACATGATGTGGCTCAGAGGCCAACCACATTGGTTCCAAATTTTGGCTGTACTTGTGCTTCATGCATTTATTTGTGTGATAGGCCTTTTTGCTGTTCTGCATAAAAGCAGTGGTTTGTGATTAAAACTTGTGAAACTATAACTAAAACACCAATATAGGTTGAGTGCTTCATTCCTTATTTAACTGCAGACCTAATCAAAGGAACAGTAAAAACAAGTAAATTGCATTTTGTTCTCTAGAGCCCTTCACAGTGAAAGGTGAATGTGCTACTAATTCACAACCTAGTACTTATGGAAACTGGTATGCACTTTTGTATTGTGTAATGTTCATGCTGAAGACACCCCACTATAGGATGCCTTTGCCCCAAAAAGAGCTTGTATTTTAGGCCTATTTTTTACTGTGATGGGTCGGTGATATAACAAAGCATACCTTTAACAAAACAGAGTAACTCTACCCTGTTTGTTAGTTTGGATCAGAACAAACCTTTCTAGTATCCTAGTGCCAGTTGTTGCTCCTCGACCCTCCAGTGTGAATTTTTAGTTTTCTGTTTTACTACCAAGACATTGTAGTAGAAACAAGTGCTAATTATGATTCAGCAGTATGTGTTGCTTTAACATTTTTCACTTATCTACCAGTTTGTTGGAAGTGTATAAATATTTTGTGCTAAGTATTTGCTGTTTATGAGAGCTAATTGTTGGGCTAGTTTGTGTTCTTGCATCACGAGTATATTATTTAGCGCAAGGTAATTAACAGTGCCCGTGTTCGTCCTGTCTTTCTGTCCTGTCACTTTGCGCTAAATAATATACTCGTGATATTTGCTGTTGTAGGCAGATTGCCATACATGTAGCTAGTGTAAAAACATCTTTTATAATCTCTTGACTCTTCAGTGCATTGTGCATGAACGTTAATTACCTTACAGACATGTTCTAAAATATAGACCTCATCAGATTCACAGGCTATTAGCCAAGTCATTCTATTGCTGCAAACAATACTTCTGAGAGTGGAACCCCTAGGAATTCAAATGGATGCCATAACCGCCCGGTTTACTGCTAGAGGTGGAGTTGAACTTTCAAAAGACATATTGCAGGGACAACTTTCTAGTGCAGATGACCTGGAATCCTTCAACAGGGAGTTGGCGCAGAGCAACGACATGAAGTCAAAACTGGTAAGGTTTACATTGTAGCCATATGAATGTTTTTATAAATGCTGATGAGTGATTGCTCTCTCAATGAAAGATTTGCTTTTTCATACACTGAAGATTTGCTGTCATGATCTTAGTGCAAGTGTATTTGGAAGAGGGCACAGAATGCTGTGAAATCTGTATGCATGGAAAACAGCTTTTGATTTATTAATGTTGTTATGTACAGTGGTGCAACACCTACACCAATTGTGCCAATTTGATACAGCCGCATATTTCTGCTCCATGCTGTGCCAAAATGCCCCGACTAGCGGCAAAAGTTGGCCATACTAAGGGACAACTTTCTGCAGCCGTGGTATGACCAGTCACGTTTCAAACACTGCAGCGTGCATCACTGGCAGTTTATTTTTTTTTAGATGGCGTCACATCGTTTTAACGCCTACTCATATTTTTCTCTCTTGCATCCCCATGCTTCCTTCACTCTTTGAGTACGCTGAAACGTTGTGGTTTCAGGATGCTTCACCATACGAGTCAAAGCTCATGCGGTGAAGCATCCCCATAACACAAAGGGGCCATTCTTAATGAGCCGACATTGCTACTACGTCCCACTGCAAAAAGGGCTGTGGTGGTACTTATGATTTTGGAGTAGTACTTCAACACTGTGTTATTAGTGCCGCGTGCTTTTAATGGATGTAACTTTAGTTTTACGCAGCTCTCGTAAGTTTGTAAGCAAGAATGCAGCCAAGAAAGCAAGTGAATTTTTTACTGCTTCCAGAAACATTCTTTTGCACTCGTTTGTAATAGTACCTTACATTTCCTGTAGACCAATTTCTAATGCGATAACATTAGTAGCCTTTGTAAGGAATAATTACACTTTGGTGATGATGGTAAATAACAATTTAATAAAATATTACTTTCATAATGATGCTAATTAATGATAGTAGATAAAAAGACTGAAATAGAAATAAAAAGAAACTAAAATGTCCTATGAGAAAAGCAAAACAAAAATAAAATTAAAATAATGAAATAAGAGCTGTTTGCCATCTCAACAAGAAAAATTTTTCTTTTTGTGTCTTGGAATTTTCATCCTTTAACTTATGACTTAACAGAGCCCTTACATTTAAGTGATGTGCTGCACATTTAATGCACTCGGCAACTTTCAACATTATACAAAGTCCACATTATAACAGCAACTCATCAGAAGCCAAAAATTTGTCTACTTGTACAGAATTCTAATTGATTGGTACGTTTGCACTATGTAAACAGATTAATGGATGAGTTTGAATAAGTGAGCCTGAATGGGCCAAAGAATAAGTTTGCATTCAAGCAATTCACTTTTTATTTTGAATGCCCATATGTAGATTTTTTGGCCCCGCTGCAGTTGCTCAGTGGTTAGGGTGCTCGACTACTGAACCTAAATATGCGGGATCGAATCCCGACCGTAGCCGCTGCTTTTCGTGGAGGTGAAAAGCAAGGTGCCCATGTACTGTGTGGTGTCAGTGCACGTCAAAAAACCCCAGGTGGTTGAAATTTCTGGAGTCCTATGGTGTCTCTCATAGCCTGAGTTGCTTTGGGACAGAAACCATGCAAACCACACCAAACTTTAAATGTTTTGGTTGTTATTGCACTCCTTCTATGGAAGGTGTTTTAGTTTTATATGCCAAATTGAAAAATTGAAAGCTTATGCTGGTATGAGCTGCACATTGCTTCAATGATCCCAGTCAAATCTAATACTATTTACCTGCTGTTGTTTTTTTTGATGATGATATTTAGGCCAACATTTTAATACGTTTTTGAACCTTCCTAGCACAGTGTACACTGAAAGAAATGTTTTATCACTACATTTTAGGCGCAGGAGTTAGGTGCACTTTGTGGAGCCAATCTAAGCACCTCTACACGGTGCATACATGAGGCATTGATGACACATGAAGCAGCTGTGCAGTACAGCTGGCTTGGGCAAAAGGGAAAGCAGAAGTTCTCAGCCCTTCATGTCTGCGAGCCGATTACAGTAAGTGGTGTACTCACCTCCTGCATTTGCATATTGCATATTGCAGCAAGCTATATGTTTCTGTTACTAGAAGCATACAAAAATTATCTTCTAAATGGACCGTATGGCAACTTGACTGCTTTGTGGCCCAAACTATCAGACTGCAATTTTCTGAACCTGTATTTGCTTTGCTGTTGTGTCTATTGTAGACTGCATTCACTGGGAACTGCAATATTCCTTTGTGCTTTCTTGAATTTTTCTCAATACAGAAAGTGTTAAGACAACAGCAGTACAAGCGAATAAGACTGACGTGGAGAATGTTATTAAGACATGGCTGCGGCATGCCGGAAAGAAACTCTTGAAATTGAAGCAAAAGCAGATGGCTGAAGCTACTGGTAAGCTTTTATTATATTGCATTCTTTAGTAGGCTTTTGTGGTTAAGCATTGGCATACGTTTACTTTTACAGGCCATAGACGAAAATCATTTGATGATAACAATACTGTTCACTTCCCCATTAGCGAACTTTTGTCCAAAAATTAAAATGTTATTAGAGGGTAAATGTGTGCTGGCATAGTACATGCCAGAGTAAAATAAGCAATGGCGCATGCACATTGATAACCAGTTGTTTTGTACATGGTAACATATAAAAGTAACTGATAGCTTTACCATGTCTTGCTATTGGGTGCGAGCTCAGCAAATGGTGCTAGCGTTGGCTAGAGGAACAAATGAGATCACATAACTCCTCTTACTGCTGCTGCAGCAGGGACTGGATTGAATTTGCGTGTTTTAAAAGGTAAAAGTTGAATTTTTTTTTTTCTGTAGTTTTCTGTTGCCCTGGTTTGTTACTACTCTGTATCTCAATTTTAAGCATGCACAACAGAACACAGCGTAAACTTCAATTTCTATCCGAAAAATAAGTTTAGAGATGGTTGGTTAATCAAGTTGTGAATAGGTAAAGAAGACTGGTGATTCTCATTTGTGCACCAAGCATTTTAGCGAGCAGTGTTTCATCTGTTGACACTGAACAGTTCAGTGAGTAGCAGCTGGAGGTCCAGCACATGCTTTTAAGGTCCTATGCTCCTTTTGAAGGTCCGGCTGAAAGCCAGGAGGTCTAAACTTTCTTCTGAAAGAAAGCATTGGTGCCCGACATTAAAAGTTTCACTAAAATGAGCTAAAAGATTCTGCTGCCATGCCCTGCAGTATGTACGATGGGTCATCTTAGGCAGCTCCCACAGTAATGAGGAGTGAATTCAAATAAACTTGTGTAAGAACATCACAGAACATCACATATGTTGACATAAAGGCCAACGGAACTGAGCATGCATGGGAAAACAAACATCTGTCAACAGCCCTAGTGCTAATGGTCACAGTCAGTGTGGAATAATTCGTAGTTTGGAACACACCTTTACACGGCTACATTAATAGATTTCTGTCATCCTGGCAGACCCCTTTGCTTGAACAGAAAAGTTGAACGGCGCCACTTCCTTTGACTTGTCCGAAGGCACACATCTTTAAAGAACCTGAGAGCTTCCTGCTCTTGCAGAAAAATCTTATAGACCAAGATTCAGTAACCGCTTACATCTGATTGGTTGTGTAGCAGCTTCAGTTATTTCCATAACACCGGCAACTGTGCTCGGTGGTGCACGTCTTTGCAGTAACAACTTTGGCCATGTTTTGGCAGCTCACTGACATGGTGTAGTGCTTTCTTGCCGAATGAGTGGGTCTGATACCTCAAATTAAGATTAAACAGGCCTAGACCGAAGTATGTTATAAACAGCTACATATAGTATTGACATTCAACTGAACTGCTTAAGAAAGCATCCTACAGCAGCAGTTTAATGCACATCCTTCCACTTTATGTGTCATGCGGGCACTGCCAAGAGGTGGTGTCACAATATGTGGTCGTGCCTAATATTAGGATTATACATCTTAGCCTCACTAGTTTGCATTATTTGGCTGTAACAAATCTGAGTTCACGCCACATTAGCAGAAACTTCACCTATGCAGTAGAGCTCTAGGCTTAGTACTTTTATCCCAGTGTAAAAAAACCTGCCGTAGTTGGATTATATTTGTGAGGTTACATTGCTGTATTCTTGAAGCTATTAGCCGGGGATGTAATGTCACAGTCCTAGTTCTGATGTTTTTCTTTTTTCTGTTTCTTAATGCTAGCATTAAAGAAGACTGCCATATTCACTGATATAACAAATGCACCCTCACTTCATCTGTTGGCAATTTAATAAAAAGCAGAATGTCAAAAGCAAAATGCATACAGAAAGTGGACTAAAGTACAGACGAGTCTGGCATGGGTCCATTCACAACAAGCAGCATTGCCTGATAGTGGTGATGGGGGCAGGGGGGGGTTCCTGGCAAATACTAAAGGCTGTTTGAGGTCTTTGAGGCAAAAAGTTGGCTTAGAGACATTAAATGATGCAGTTTACAATTTTCAAGTGTCCCCACTGAAGAAGTCGCCTAACTGCTGCATTGAAACTGCAGCTGCCTCGAGAGCCCTGCAAGAGGCTCGGCACGAAGATTTTTTTTTCATTATGTTGCAGCTCATTTTTTAAATTTTATTTGTGCTGTTCTAGTCACCAAGCTGAGTGTCCAACATATTTACAACCCAGCTGCCACATCCATGGGAACGAACTGGGCATTTTGAAAAGCGAAGCTTTTGCTGTCATATATATATGTTAAAGTGTGTTCAGTATTTATTGTACAGTTTTAGTCTGTAAGCACAGAGTGTGCTGCATATTTGCATTACTTGCATAAAATATAATTTGTGTAAGTACATTTCAGTCCTTATTCTGCATGCAAACCAACACTGGTGTCAATTTTTACATCAAATGTTTAGTTAAACATCTTCAGGTAAAAAAACCTATGCAAATTCTTATTTCACATGTTGGAAGGATAATTCAACACAATCACATAAGCAGAGGATGGCTCCAAAGCATGCACATTTTGCCATGACGATTAGTTCTGCCATCAAAGGTCTAGTGGTATCCAAAAAATATATACACGTTCGTCCTTGTTCCTCTGGACATTCTTTTTTTTTTCATCATCAGTTAATGTGCTACTTGTGCATGCCCCCCGGAACGAGTTTCAAGATATTTTTCACATTATTCCAGACGCATCTCAAGCTGATTTGCTTACGTGCTATACTCGAACTTCAAGCAGGATTTGGAGTCGTGCATGGGACAATTAAGCACTATGGCAAAGATGCTTGCATAACTGTCAGGCGTTTCTAATCCGCTGTAATTGCACCCGCTGCTGCAGCATAATGTGTTATGCTGTACAGGTGGGCACATTTGCAGAGGAATAGAAACAAAGAATGACAGCTAAACATGGACCTTTTGCCATAGTGATTAATGTTGGGATGTCAGAATGGGCACCCTGGGGACATTCTGGGTAAGTGCTTTGGACGGACAAATGGATCCGATTTGGATGGCTTGAGGATCTGATGGGGACTACCTGAGGATGTCTAAACATCCTGATTGAAGCATTCTGAGGACATTCTCTGGATGTCTCTGCACTGTCTGGGCCATCGGCATAGTTCATGTCCACTGCAAGAATGGACCGAAAGAATTCAAAAAATGCTCATTGCAAAAAGGTGAACGCAAAGCTCTTTTTTCATGAGAGATCATGGCCCTTACGTGGCAAGATATGAAGCAAGTAACTATGCTTTCATGTCAACAAGCCTCCAGTCATCGTAACTGAACTCCCTTCCATGGCTTCACCTAAAAAAAGCGCACCCCTCACTGTATTCTGTGCTGCGCTATGAAGTAGCAGCCAAAAATCGGTGAAAAGCTCACTCATTAGAAATTAATATTCACGAACGAATCTGTTCTCAATAGCTGTGACTCTGAAGCCTCAGCCTGCATCACCCTTTCACTCGACGCAAGCAGCCAATGCAGAACTGCCCACCCCAGTCTCCTCTACAAGGGCAGAATTGGCTGCAATCCACCTGGCTTTGGACTTGCTTCTGGAGTAAACCAAGCTATAAATTGCAGAAATTATGATTGAGTCCAAGGCTGCCTTAAACGAGCTCCATCGTCCTGATAGAGGGCAAGAGCTTCATCATCAAAGCCCATACCAAGCTTGCCGTCTTTGCACAATGTGGATGCGCCCATCTCCGCAAAAATTAGAAATTTTGTGTCAGTGCTTGCAAATCCACCAACAACGCAGCAAGCTGCAGGAGAGCTAGAGGAAACTGGGACTACCCTCAGCATCCTTAAACGATATCATCTTCCCATCCAGCCCACTTGCTTTTTAAAAGCAGTGTGCTTAGACTCCTAACCAAGTTCATCACGGTGTGCAGCCATTGCCACTAATGCGCAGGCGCGCTTTCCACCTCCCTCGCTTTTTCTTTTTGTCTTGCCCGTCTTTCACTCCCCACCCGCATCACCTTATCTCTTCTATAATCCCCAACTCCTATGCAGGCACGCTGCGGGGCTCTCTTTGTTAAGAACCAGTTATAGGGGGTATTCACTGACGCGCCGTGCATTGTGGGTAATTGAGGCGCAGTCGGCCATTTTTGTGTCCACAGAACAAACAGGGCGAACGTACATGAAGTGCTGTCATGGCGTTCTACAAGCAGTTGCATCCGCAGCTATATGTTGTTTATTGAGCTATTGTAGACTGTATAGACGCATGCAGTGTAAACAACGGAAGCTGACGAGCTGCGCGAACGACCTCGGCATTTTAAGGTTCCGGAAGTACACACGAACAACTCCACTCGAACGAGACACCTCACCGAGATGCAACGTCACGCATGGCTGGCACGGCTCAACCACACAAGTATCATGAAATATGAAAAATGTATGTCAAAATGGGCTGGACTGGAATCTTCCGGATCTCTATCCGTGCACGACTTTTCACGCACTCGGAAGACACATTCCCGGTAAAAGAGCAGCGCGCCAATGTATCGCTTCCAGTCATGCGCATTCATACAACGCGTCGCCAACACCTCCTCGTCATGTTTTGCTGCAACAAAATCCTTCAAAGAGAGCTCGCTAAAATTTGAGTTTGCCGTACTTGCCTCATTCAATCAGAAGTCGGATGTTCGCATCGTCTGTGTCGGCTGCTAATCAAAACAGACCGCATGCAGATTCGGCGAAGGAACATAGGCAGGCAGAGTTGTTTTGCAGAAAGTTTGAAGAACGTTATAAACTTATTTATCTCTAATAACAAATCAAGTTTAGCTTGGCCATAACTGCGCTGTATTTCAAGAGTTTTGTTGCAAAAAGTTATTCCGAACCCGCAAGGCAACGAGGTGGTGCCACCTGTGTCATCGCTGTGGCCTGTGGCAGCGGTTTCTTTTGCTTCCTTACCGTCACAGACGATACAAACATCCGACTTCTTCTGATCGATTGAGGCAAGTACACCAAACAAGTTTTGTATAAAAGATACTGACCACCAAACGCCATTTCTATGCAGAATATCAGCTACAAAAACTCAGCGGTTTAGTTGGTATAAACGTTGGACGGCACGCACGTAATTGCACAAAGAGCGAGTTCGTCTGCTTCAACTGCGACTCTTAACCCAGCCGCTTGTAACATAGTTGCGTTCTTTGAGTGGTCAGTAAGCTTGCGATTGGTTTCTTGTGACGAAGCTCGTCCGTAGGACAAGGAATTCATTAATGTTGCACGTATTTATGCGTGGACAAAGGCCGACGCTTACCGTGAAATTGCGCATATCGACTGCACACGGGTCGGTACCAAAGTTTTGTTTCGTACAGGTCTCTGTCCACATCGCGCACACTTTGCCGATAAATCGAACTGTCACTCATGATACCAACCGAGTTTTCATTACGGTGCTGGCATGAGGCAGAGTGACAGAGCGAACGGACGCGCACGAACAGCTAAGCTAACTGCCGCCCTGTACTAGTACTAGTCAGAACAGGACGCAAAGATGGCGTCGGCTACATACTAACGTCAGTTGTGACGTCATGTAAATACCCCCTATAGAGTTGAGAAATTCCACTGTAATTATTCCTGGCCAATACGCTACATCCTTCCACAACCAGAACCTAAATCTCGTTACACGGCATTGCCTCTAGAGCTGCTACGCAGCAAACCCACTTATATATTCCTAGAAACCCCTCTCACATGGGTAGCCTGGACTATAATCAAGCCTGTTCTCCCCACGCAAGGGAAGTCATCAGATTATTCAGCCATGCTCTAGACAGGCAGAAAACGGTCAGTAGTACTTGCGAGCGGGCTAGTTGGCTATACGACTCCGACGACCTCCGGCACTGCATGGTTATACACAAAAACACTACACACACAAGGGAATTAAACCAAGAAGTTAACACAGATGATGTGCTCGCTACCAACTGCCTGCTTTTGTGGTACGAAGAAGAAGAAAGCTTCACAAAAAAACATGGGGTTACAATATGAAGAAGTAAACAAAAGATTCAGAAAAAAAATGTGAGGAAATTCAGAATGAAAAAAATGAAATGAAAATAAAATGAAAATAATGACAGATTAGGTCTAACTTCTTGTCACACTGTCCAAACGGAGAAGTAACACCTCCTTGCTGTTGAGCGCCACCGACGGAACACTCACGCATTCTCCTTCTTCCCCTGAAATCATCTTGAGTGCTTCAATAACCTCTCTTTTAAAACTGTCTTTTGCGCCTGCCAGCACCTTGGTTTCGGTGAACCTTGGCACACAATGGGTGCCCCTCAAGTCCTGTTGATTGTCATCCGTTTTACAACAGGAGCAATGGGTCGCCAGGTTTCCTGGAGCAGACAATGCGGCACACGAATTTCTGTGTTCCCTTAGCCTTTCATTAATGCATCGGCCTGTTTGCCCCACGTAGGCCTTCCCACATGTCAGGGGGATCTTGTACACGACACCCGTGCGGCACGTTCCCTGTGCAGTACTCCGCATCCTTCCTGAGTCTCTCTCGTTTCATTCACCTTCCTGCACATACTTTTTAACTTGTTTGGTGCAGACAGCACGACCTAATTTCGAATCGGCTGGCTACCTTCTTAACACTGAGTGATTTGCTATATACGTAGGGCAGGACAATAACCTGTCTTCTCTTTTCAGTCTCTTTACGTTCTCTTGTTCGGGGTCGCATATTCTTCAAACAGCTTTCAGCCGCGGATATCAGCACGCTCCTCGGATATTCGCTTCGTTTCAACCTCTCAATCTGTATGTTGACACTGCCGTCAAGTGCGGGCAGGATTTGATCAGCGCCTGCCATAAACACGACACAGCCAGCCCCCTCTTAATCAACTTAGTATGACCGAAGTCGTATGGAAGAAGGCCTTTTACCCCTCGTGTCCTATAAAACCAACATGTGTGGTCTTCGTGAAGCACAAGTCTGATACCCAGGTACTGGATCTGTGCATTTTCTGGTTGCTCAAAGGTGAACTCAGCCCCTGATGTGCTTTAGGGAATAGTGCCACAATGCTCTTAACCTTGCTCTCTTGTAATCTTCATACGGCAGGCAAACCAAAAAATTGTCATATCGAAAAGCCTTAGCAACTCCAGCTTCATTCATGTGATTAAAAAGTGTCCTATCACCCTTAGCAAAGAATAGGTCACTCAATATAGGAGCAATTGAAAAACCTATGCAAATTCCATCTTTTTGCTCCAAAACACTTCTCTCAAACTCAACATACAAGGATTGGAGGTAGAGCTTCAACAGACCTAAAAACCGGTCTGTGCTCATTCCACTCTCATTCTGAAACTTCACTGCACCGTAGACATCTATTGCTTCTTCGACAGCGAGGATGGCCAAATGCTGTGGAATGTTGTAATACAGATCTTTTGCGTCAACAGAGAAACACTTGATAAGCGCGGCCTGTTGAAGAAATCCAATCAGCTCAACTGAATTTCTCACCAACAAGGGGTCTTCTATTGGGAGACAATTCATGCACTTCTGGAGAAATGAAGCTGTGCAGTGCTGCCATGTGGAACGGTCCACCACCCCGGAGGTCGTCGGAGGAAACGATCACCGGAGTTCTTGCGTTGATGAACGCTAACATTCATTGCATACAAACTGTGCGTTACATCAGGCTGGCTAGCCTTTGCTGCGATAAAACCCGCTATCTTCATGTAACTAATTCCACGGATCATTCCGCGAGAGGCACGAAACAGTCATCGGCATTCTTGAGTTGACAACGTTGAAACGCATTTCATACAAACTGTGCTCACATGAACTTTGTAGTGAGAACTACCGAAAAATGCATGCCTTATCCTATGTCATTACCGCTTGACGTGAGCTAGTGCACGTGCATTACGTGCCCACACACCCAGGGAACGTTAGCATGAGAACCGACACTCATCAAAAGCCTGCGCGTCGCCGGAGCGTTGACGCCAGTATTTGTGATAAACAAAGGAACCTTAGCACAGTTTCTCAACCCCTGCCACCGGTCGCCTCTTCCGTGCAAATAAGAGCTCACCTTCCGTTATCGAGATGATCTAGCGTTGGTCTGGAATGACTGCTCGAGCATGACGACGTGCAGTTGGTGATTCTACTGGTCCTACCTTCCAGTCCAAGCACACACTACGACGCACATGGTCACAATGCCGGCTTGACGTTACTCAGCTTGAAGTTACTTAACTCAAGAGGTTTCTGCGTCTACTGTGGCAGGCACGAAATA
Source organism: Amblyomma maculatum (assembly GCA_023969395.1). Taxonomy (NCBI): domain Eukaryota; kingdom Metazoa; phylum Arthropoda; class Arachnida; order Ixodida; family Ixodidae; genus Amblyomma; species Amblyomma maculatum. The sequence goes on along the minus strand of JAJIZL010016163.1, from coordinate 16,730 downwards.
AGGAAGTGACATTCTTGAACAGCAGCAAAACGAGTTCACCTGACATTACCGCTACAAATCGTAAAACGCACAGTTGATGAAGACCTCGCCGAAATACATTGCCATTTTCCACTCATGGCCGGATCTGCTGGCCGTATTGTATCGCAGCGTAGTCGCAGCACGGAAGCACGGAAATGGCATGATACGAAGCGTTTATTGAAAATAAAATAACGAAATGAAATCAAAAAAGTTCTGCGTTTTGTTGTATTATATAGTGCAGTACATAAATGCAAATGCAGTAATAATAAAATGAAACCTTTAAACAGTAATACGTTTATTACCACCGTGCTTATTACGTCGGGTGCGCCGTTCGCGCCAACTTTGAATCTATGGAGGAAGTATTCTAGTTCACTGTAGAGGAAGGAAAGAACTTCCTTCCTCCATGTTTGAATTCATCATTTGAACTCAGCACGACCGCCTCGTGGGGCGTCAGCAGCCTTGGGTTCGATAGTTCGGTTGGCAGTGCCTCCGGGACTTTACCGTTTCGAAAATAAACACTATACGATTTCAGCAGCGAAACGGAAGCTTTGGGATTTGTGAACGCTACAACGTTGCTAGAAAATCGGCATGGATCGAGCTAGTTCGCAAAAGTATACTGCAAATGCCAAAGGTAAGTCAGCAAAGTTGACGTGCTCTAGCGCCGTCAAGAATTAAGCGAATAAAACCCGCGTCACCGACAAGCCCACCAAAAAGAACTGCTATTCGAGCATGATCGGCAAACTTTGCGTGAACTATATAAAAAATATACCCCCAGTGAAAAAAAAAAAAAAAAAAAAAAAAAAAAAGAATAAAACGAACGACAAGGTAGCTTTTCTATACCACGAATTTTCAGGTGAGTTTAACTGCCTTGAAGCTAAATTGAAGTTCCAAAATATGACCTTTTATTAGAAACAGTAATGATCAAAGAAGGAAGCTGGGCTAGTTGGTGGGTTTGATTTGTTCAATGCTAACCATTTTCTTGCAGTACTGTTTCTAAAACACTACATGCTGTCCCGTCGGTAGCCTTCTGTCGCTGTCCCTTCTCTGCTACACGCTAGTTACTGTTACAGTCACTTGGATTGGATCTGAAAACATTTATGGTTAGTATTGAACAAATAAAACCCACCAACTAGCCCAGCTACCTTCTTTGATCATTACTATTTCTAAAAGGTCATATTTTGGAACTTCAATTTAGCTTCAAGGCAGTTAAACTCATCTGAAAACTCGCGGTATAGAAAAGCTACCTTGTCGTTCATTTTATTCTTTTTTTTTTTTTCACTGGGGGGTATAGTTATATCCTCAGAGAACTTACCTGATATTGTTATGCCGCGCAGTGCATAAATAGAAGTGAAAGAGGTCGAGGCACAAGGATTAGGGCTCTGCCTGGCCTGACGCCGGTCGTTCTCCTAGCTTTCACGCATTCTCTATTCATACTGTAAGAAATTTATGCATGTCTATTTAAACTTGGAGCTATGCGGCGTATATAGCAACGCTATTTTGGCCTACCCTTTTGTTAACCCAGGTAGAAATCGTAACTGGTCTAATTAATTTAGGGAACAATTCCCAGATACATATACCAGCTAGCTGGATTCCAATTGAATTCCACTTGGCACCAATTCTGCTTTCAAACGAAATTATACCAGTTATAATTTTCACCTGGGAAATCTGAGACAAGTATAGGTTAGCAGATCTCAGATTCTAACTTTATAACACCGTAAAAACAAGAAAAAGATTGTGTGAAGTCAGGTCAGAGCAGTGCAGTAAAGCTACCTTACCTGGAACGAAGTGCTGTTTCAGAAACATTCATGATTTGGTGCCGATGGTAACAGTTTCCTGCATGTCTTATTGAAAGCATTATGTTATCTGTATATTTTGTGTACAATAAATTTAAGGTTGCAGCATGTTATATATACATTTTGTCAGAGCATATTGAAATAGGATCCGAGTGAAAATAGGCCAGTAGTTTGCACAGCGACATTTTTAACAATGGTCGCTACATATGCAAAACCAGTTTTCTTAAGCATATAAATGTACATATAAAATTGAAGAAAAGTGGTATGTAATAGGATGAACATTTGTCCTTTGCAGAATGTTTTGAAACAAAGTGGGGAGGTGCCACCTCAGTAAACTATTTAATGTAACAAGCAAGTACTCAACACAGTGCAAGGCAATCATTGACAATAAAATTAAAAAGCTAACTACCAGATTAAGACTACCAACCCCTTTCTTCGAAGAGAACCACGACTCGGCATATATGTGTCATCAAGCTGTATCCTGAGCACCATCTTGCTACTGAAAGCGCAGCAGCTCTCCATCTTCTGCGATACTCAGACCAAACAAAAGAACTCCACAAAAGCGTTTTGTACACAGACAGCGACTCTGGAGGCCTGAAACAACTGAAACTTACCAGTGGTATACTGAACTATATGTGTGTACTGTGTGTACAAGAGGTTGCGAGAAGGCATATTATTGAAAAGCGTGTGATCCATTCGCAAGGCATCAAGAGAAGGCTCCAGAATATGAAAGACGAGGTAAGTTAAAACTCTTTTCAGCACGTCCTTTGTATGGTGACCGTTTCTTTACTGCTTGCTCTATGCTGGAAACAAATCGTTAGAGAGCGCAGCTTTGAAGAAAAAAAGGATTATGAGCTCGAAAACAGATCCGAACATCGACTAAGTGCCTTGATATATAATCTCCTTTCTGGGAGCGCAGGAGTTTGTGCTGTGATCCTTTAATTACTCAGCTGCTGAAAAAATTTGTTTTGGACAAAAGAAATAATTCTAATTATGAATGCTAAAATCAAGATTGGCGGACAAAATTCAATAATTTCTATTTTTAAGTAAAGAATGATTTTATTGCCACTGTATTGTTGCTATGTTCATGGATGTGACTGTGGATAAAATTTTTTTGTGTAAAGAATGATTTTATTGCCACTGTATTGTTGCTATGTTCATGGATGTGATTGTGGATAAAATTTCGTGCAATGCTGTGGCTACTTTGGACAGAGGTTGGTTGGATTTACTGTCTCTGGCATTATGTTAAACACACGGTTTATTTTTATTTTGAAATCTCCTCCCTCCCTTGTTGCAGACTGGAAGAAAACTAATGTTCCGTATGACAACCCATGGCTACATATGTCTTCTCTGAAGCACCAAGACGATTTGTCAAAGAAACGGATGGCAGAAATGCTATATATACATGTGTGCAGTGAAAGCTTTAAAGAAGAAACAAAGAAAAATGAAAAAAAAAATAGCTTTTTAAAGGCTGGTTTTTATGAAGGTTGATATCAATCAGACAGCCATAATTTGCACTTTTTTCGTATGCGCAACCTTCTAGAAGAATTAACTGAAGGTGCCTGAAAATGCAGCTAAACTTAATTTTTTACTGATAGGCATTTTAATGTACGTGTTTTTAGACTTTATCAGTCATTTGTAATGTTAGTGGTCTGTGACATGCTGGGACCTGTATAACCTATAGGGCGGAGTCATGGTGATGGCTTCTGGCTGGCGCTATTATTTCGCAGTCATCCCTTCAGGTTTCAGCCATCGAAATACACAGTCCACATTAACAAACTGTCAAAATAATTTCGATTTAATATCAGGCATCTCCTAGAAAAAAAAATGAATCAAGAAAAGGTAAATATAAAAATGAAGAGTTTGATGGCTGAGGTGTGAAGGGGAAGGGTCGTTTTGGCAGCAGTTGGCAATTAAAGGGCGCCGATTGAGGTGTGGCCGGCCCTGGCAGAGAAGTCATAAAGATTATTTAAAAACATTCATATTTATAACCGAAGGTGATGCACAGTGTTTGAAAATGATGAGTGTTAATGTGAAATGCTTGAGACGCTGTAATACAGTCGTAATTTTGCTATAGTGAGGCAAGGAGTTGGTATCAATGCACATGAAATGCTTTTGACACTGAAAATGCAGTATTGCCTGTAGAAATAACCTAAACCGAGGCCATAGAGATGGGAGACTTGAAAATTGATTTGTGTTGCAATGAAATAAGTGTCGCATGGCTGTCAAAATTCATGAAAGTAATCATTCAAAGAAAAAAAATATTACAGTGTAAATTTCAGTAAAGTATATGCTATCGTCAAATAAAAACCCAGAGCTGCATTTTGAAGCAACATTCTAAAGGAATACTAATGACAACACCACCAGCATTTTGTTCTCATGAAAAAAATATAATATGTCTGATAGAAAAACTTGTTTCATTAAATAGAAGTAAACATTGCAATATTTTTCTTTTCATCATCATCAGCCAGACTATACCCACTGCAGGGCGAGGGCCTCTTCCATTTTCCTCCTATTAACCCGGTCCTGTCCTAGTTTCATCCACCTACCTAACTTTCTGCTGCCCCCTGCTACACTTTCCTTCCCTCGGAATCCAATTTGTTAGCCCCAAGTGACCATCGGTTATAAATAATCTCTTCACACTACATGTCCTGTCCATTCTCATTTCTTCCTCTTAATTTCGACTAGAGCGTCAGTAACTTAGGTTACTTTTCTGACCCACTCTGCATGCTGTGTTACACCTACCTTGATCTTACGCCTACCATTTTCCATTCCATATAGTCCTCCGCATTGTCCTCATCCTAAGCAGAAATTATCCTTCACATTTTAGCCCCATAGGTAAGTACCAGCAGGATGCAATTACACTTATACACTTTCCTTTTGAGTGATACTGGTAAGCTGCTAAAATGTTTTCTTTCCTTCCTTTGCTTTTTCTTTTTACTTTCTTTTACTTTGATATAAAGTTGCTACAGCAGTCCTGACTCTATGTTGTAGGTTTGTTTCATTTTATTTTGTATATTCTTTTTGTTTTCCTGGCGAGATGAAAGAGCAATACTAGAAGTGATGGATAAAGTTACTATATTACTCAGGGGCATAATACTTCATTTTCTCTGCTACTGAATAAAGGAACCTCACCTGACGAAATGAAATGTAGCTGTAAAGACAGCCGGTTGAAGAGTTGCCCATCTTTCATTCTGTGCCCTTTCCTATCGTACTAAGTTTTATTTAGTAAAAATGTAGTTTTCATCTATATAGTAGTAATCCACAGATTTAGGACAATTTCTATTTTCCTTCGGTGTCTCATAAGGGCAATAATTTCTTTTGTAATGCATGCTATGCTGCCGTGTTTTGCCACGCCAAGACGTCAAAATTTGTTTTGTTTGAAGGAGTCATTGTGAAAATGTGCTCAGAGGGAGAAGTAGGTAGCTGTCAATTCTCGTGGTGACTCCAATCTTGAGGCGTGGCTCAACAAGGAGTAGCATGACTGTCACGATGACCTCAATAGCAGCCGGAGCAGTACCCCATATTGGAGTCACTGTCCACATTAGCCGACTACTAAGAGCTACTGAGCTGGCTTCAAACTCCTCAAGGACAGCTGGCCTTCTGCTTTGAAGGCTGTGAGATGGGGCACTGGAAAAGTGTAAGTTATATTGCACATCATTTATTGAGATTCCAGGTAGTGCTAGCATATACTTGGACTACACAGGTTAGCAAGGGATTAAAACAGTTGCAGTCTAGTTCGTGCTAAGCTTAGATTACCCTACTGCAGAAATTAATATGTGCTGTTGAATGCTTTTGTCTGATCAGTGTTATAGGAACCACACAAGGAAAGTTGTCATCGAAGAACCTTTTATACTTGCTTTTGTTATTTTAATTCCTTGTAAGCATCTTGTATATGCATTCTTGCCACGATTGTTGCACTGTGCGTCTATGGCTATGGCTTCCTACATGTTTCCCTTATTCAGGCAAAGCTCTGCCCTGGCTCCATTTCTGGACACTGTCCCAAAAGCGTTGGTCTCAATGTCCTTAAAGTTCTGGCATCGAAGGTCCTTGAGAATATATTTTATTGCATGAGATGCTTATAAGACTCGCTCATTCTCCGGTCACATATAGATGCTGCCCATCGTGCATAGAACTGCTACAATTAAGCGACGGCGTCCGTGAGCCCATCTTGAGGCCCACAATTGCTGCTGAGTAGGATTTGCAGTCATGGGATGCTGTCAAATGCTTCGAAAGTTGCAGTGTTTTTAGCAGGGTTTGAAAGCTGCAGTGTTTTCATTATATTATGAGGATTTGCTCATGCAAGTCCAAAGCTTTTTTCTCATTATTTAGAGTTCCTTGCTTCCGTACCATGCACAAATTTAGCACCTGTTTTTGCAATGATGATATTAGTACCACACTAACTGCAAGCTGACCATTGCCTGAGCATGTGTCCTTTCTGAATGTGACTTTCTGCACCAGTCACTAGGTTGTCTGGGGTGTTCATCGCTGTCACTGTAGTAACCACATGGGTGGAAATGATCGCTCCAATGTACTTATATTGAACAATTTTTTTTTGCACCTGTTTCTTTCAACTCCGTTTTGTGTGCATGTAGCAGTAAAGATAGCCCTGCTGAAATTTTCTTAGTGATGGAGGCAGATGGGCAAAGGAAGTAGTAAACTCAGCGGTTATTTGCATTCCTGCATTAATATGGGTGTGCATATGCTTTATTTGCGGAAAAAGTAGCAAATAGAGGCATTGCTTAACAATACCAGCACTGGATACCAGCGGTGCCTACAGCTCTTAGGAATGTTGCTGTAAGGAGTGGTGTGAGATTCTGTGTACCATAATATATTGGACTTTACATCTTGTTTGATAAAAAGAATACTGTAATTAATGAATGCTGCATAACTTTTTGTTTTCCCAATCTGTCAGGTCAGTAGGAGTTCATTTCTCTTAAATTTACAGCCACAAGCTGATAAACAGTACAAATTGCAAAGATGAAGTAATGAGCCTGACCAATCTCTGTTAAAGTATGAAACAAATATAAAAGCAATGGAAGGTAGTGTTTCATTGTATTTCTGAGAGTAACAAGAAAGCTACACTCATGCACATTTATACATAAGCTTCGTAACAATATCATTTTAGAGGTAGATTTTTATATACACCTTGGAGTTACACTTACAAATTAACCTGGTCGAAACACCTATCAGAAACTTCTGCAGCAGCAGTGCGAGAGCTGCGGTTCCTGAAGCAAAAATTTAACGCTGCTCCTGCCAGTACTTAACAGCTTGCATATAACAATTGTGTTAGAGCTAAACTTGAGTATTTGGCGGCTGTATGGAATCCACATAATAAAAAAGATATCATAAAACTCGAGCGTGTGCAAAGGAAAGCTGTGCGGTTTATTTTTGGCAAGCGCAGAAGAAATTACACACCTTCTATGCTTATTAATCAGCATAGCAATACACACCTTGGAATCCAGAAGGAGGGTTAGTCACTTTACTTTGCTAAGTCAGTGCCTACAAGGCAAAGTAGAAATAAAGATACCTGCATGCATCAAAGCTCACATTACGAGGAATGCAAGCTAGACACGCACAGAAACATGCACTAGCACCAATTTTGACCCGCACAAGCACATTTAAAAATAGCCTTTTCCCCAGAACTGTGTCTGAATAGAATGCTCTACCTTCTAATATTTTTCTGTCTAGTAATATTTCAAGAGAACTGGAACGGTCACCTTCTTATTTAATGAGTTTCTTGTTTTGTATTATATAATGGGGCCTGTCACAAAGCTATCACTATGTCAACAATTCTCACCTGCAGGCACCGGAAAGTTTCATGACTGACAACAGTGCCACGGAAAAGGAAGAACTTGAAAACAGGCTAGACGTCAGGCAGCTCCTGTGCCATTTTCATGTGGTGCAGGCTGAGCAGAGATGGTTGACATTCGCTAAGCATGGCCTAAGTGAAAGGAAGGCTTTGAAGATCATTTTTCAAATGGTATACAATTTATTTTGCTATCAGTTATCTAAGAATTTCTATGCATGCAGCAACAATAATAACTGTATGATTCAGGGGAAGAAGACCAGGCCCTGAACAACTCATATTATGTCCCCTGATAGTGCCTGAAAAGTCACATAGTGTACATATATGCTGTTCAGTCTGTGGTGTTTGAATTTGGTGCATGATCTTTGATCACCAGCAAATTCATTCGCCACAGCTGTCCCATTCTGTAAGCACCATGCACAATAAGTATTTTTCAAAAATAGGCACTAGCTTAAAAAAACTTTCATTGACTGTTGGGCAAGGTGAAAGAAAAAAATGCCCGGGATTACTTTTATTGCACAGCAAGGGCACAATGCATTATGTTAAGCAGCCATAACAAATAACCAATTGTAATTGTAGCCGCGTGACTATACAGTGCAGATAAGGAACTGTACTGGGCAACCTTGTGATTGTATTCATGGGCATGTTCGTTCTTCCTCAATTTAAGGTAAGCTTGGACAGAGGGTCTGAATCAAGTTATCCATAAAAATCAGCACATTTATTTTGGAACAGACATTCTTGTAATGATTCAGTAGACCTTTATGGGGCAATGTATCCCATCATTACAAAGTGCTATAGTAACAATTGGAGCTGTCTCTGATCTTTTGCCGTTTGCTACTATATGTTAAGAAGTCCTGAATATGCACCTTACTTCTCTTTTCATTTCTCTCACCATTTCTGTGTGAGTTCAGGCTTTTTCTTGGGAATGTAGCTGCTTTCTCACAAAATCACAACTGTAACATATGTAAGGTAAATGTGGTGGTGACTTCAAACAAAATGCTGATACTGATACATTTATGACACTTCTACATATCCTCAGATGTCAATGCGATTCTGCTTTGTAAGAGTGATTATGACTAGGCCCCAGATATGGCAGCATAATATTGCATAACATGAGTAATGAAAGTTTAATTCTGATAACAGCGTTCAGTGATGTGTTGCATTATGCCCATGATGAATTTTTGAGTGAATTCACTGCATAGTCTTCACAGGCTGTGTGGTGAGGCATCCTCAAAATGCGGCGGGGTCACTGTGAAGAGGCAACGTAAACTGCTATCGCATCGCACTTCAAAAAAGGAGTAGAGGCACTTATACATTTTGGATCTTTTTTTTAACATTTCTGACAATGTGCATAAAGCAAGGCAATTGACATAACTGTGAAAAATTGCCACTGCATGTCAAATGTATTGAAAACAATATATCACTATCATTCATTAAGTAAAATTATCGTGATTCAAAAGATTTTGGCAGTCTTTTAGGATCATTCGAAAATTAGAACATTTTTCTGTGTTCCTTGATGGTCAACTTAAGAAAACTTTTCCTTATTTGGGAAGATGAGGCTCTGCACAGGTGAGCTCTGTGAATATTGAAAAGTGCAGGTTTTGACAACGGATGTCTACAACTCACAGCCACTCGTGTGCACGAAATAACCCCTGGATAATAATAGCCTCACTTTTAATCGGTTCCTTTCTAGCCCGAATTTTCATTATTTTATAACATTTTTGGCCTCCTTGAAGTCTGAATTAATGTTTCCTTATACGAATTATATGGATCCAATAGCCAAACCTCAAAGCCCATAGCTATTGGCAGCACTGTCATGGTGAATACGAATTCAGTCTGAAAAATTGAAAAATCAATTGTAATGCATCCAAAATCTCAGCACTAGTTCTATCGAGCATGTCACGGTGCCACAAAGAGGTCCGAATAAGCATGTCTGAAAAATCAGCAGTCCGAATTTTCTTTCTGCAAATGTGCTTGCTTAATTACTAAAAGACCGTCGCCAAACATTTTGCGAAATTAGACGAAAAATTGATGCACATTCTTGTTCTGAGATCTGTGATAATGAACAAGGAATGAGACTAAGATTACCATTGACATATTTCTTCTTTTCCAGTGCCACCACTAAGCATGCATCAGTTCTTCATTAGACCCCTTGAGTGTACGTACAGTACTTCATTATAAGAAATGAAAAAAAATCTCTCATGTAGGATTAGCTGTATGGAAATGCTTGCAGCCAGTTGTTTTGGATTCATGTAAATTTGGAGTATATAGAACATTTTGACAGTCATTGCTTTTGGCTAGCTGACTCTCGATTTAAGGTAATTACTCCCTAGTGCTTGTCCCACCTATTCTCTTCCTATATATGTTGCTCATTAAGTAAACTGTCTTTGTACACAAAATTTGTCAAGACAGAGCTAGCTAAGCAGCCACATGCCAATATACAGATAGCCTTATGGCATTGAGAAAGTACTTAAACCAATTCCCAAATGAAAATGGACTCTCCGTAGGCTTTTCTCAGGTGTACTCACTCCAGCTGGAAAAGCATGTTTCCAGTTGAATCTCCAGCTTGATTTGCATTTTCCAGCTGGACCTTGGCTGGAAGTGTAAATTAGTCTTTTCATCCTCTTTCCTTGTGCATGCCAGCCCGGGTCAGCATATACTATTATGGAATATTGTGTTCATGTCCTCAGTGCGCACCTGCCTGCGATTGTTCCTGCTACGGTGATACCCAGCCAGTGGGCTGCATAAGTGCTCTATGGCGGCTGTCCCATATAGACACTTGTCAACCCGGCTTCCTCACTGGAAAGCATCCATCTTGGGCACGGTTTTGAGCAGCATTCGGCTCCTCGCGCACTACTCCTAGCATGCTTTGGCCATTGCTCTTGTTCCTGGGCTGTTGTGGGCTTCGTCGAATCCATGGTTTGTGATTGAGTGCACACCTAAGTGTCCTCACATCATTCCCATTGTAACTATAATGCAGCTCAGATGCACCACAGCTCCTTCCCCAGCTTCACGGTAAGGCTCCCCAGACGACACGCCAGCTCGCAGGGACGTCCCGTTTAAGTCACCACATCCCATCCGCGGGATATTCCAGCGAGCGCCCTTCTGGAATATGTTCCAACCTCCAGAGGAGGATCTGCCTGGGATATTCTATTTACTATTCCCTTTATAGAACCATGATAAATACATTCCCGGACTGTTGTCTGGGATCATGCACCTATCGCAAGAAGGCGAGTGAAAGAGCCGCACAATTTTGCTAGTAATGTCAAAAACAGAAGCCATATACGGTTCGTCACTGTAGCTGAAAATAATCGGTGCCATCCTTGCTACAGTACTAAACAGTTGTTAACTAAAATTTCAGTTCCGCTTCCTCAACATAGTCTGTGGTGGGAGATGGCAACTGATTATCAATTGTGGTTTTTCAGAGCATACAAATAGCAAATGTAAGCTCATAATTGTATTAGCTGAAACGTGAAAATTGGCTCCTCTGGAATATATAAAAAGGTAATATACAGCACTACATGCAGCCTACTACAATATAAGGGGTAAGATTCAGTATGAATTACATGTTGCAAAAACAAAAGGGCTCATTTTGCAACAGTTAAGCATGGCACTGAACAATCGCGGCGCCCAACTTCATCGAAGGACGCTAAACAGTTCTAACTAATCGATTTATTCTTATTGTCAACAAAGAAATGTAGGGGCTCAATTAACAAAATGTTGCATGTGACCGTTATTAATTGTACTGCAAATCAAATAAATGACTATTCATGAGAATATTTACACAACACTCCTTATCTATAGTCCACTACCTGCGCATACCGCAAGGCCCTTGTGGATTAGTATATACTGAAGTACTTGAGTAAAGTGCTGATTACAAGATGGTGACATTGTCTATGCTTTGCAAGATATGAATGTGTGCGTACGAGTTTGGAGTGTGTGTGAGCTTCTGCTGTGTGTTATTATATGTAGACTGCAACATTCCGCCTGAAAAATGCCCCATTACTAGACATGCATATGAATTACAGGCTGCAGCATATAATGCCTCCGAAAATTGGTTCGGCACACAAGCGTTCATCGAATACATAGATACTATTTCTCAGCTAGATATATCTGGGTTGAATCAGTGCATATTTCAGCTCATTAAGTTGTACAAGAAAAATAGTTTATTTATATTTTATTTATACAACATACCCCTAAGGGCTCTCAGTTCGAGGATTACATGGGGAGGCGGGATACAGTCATGTAATCAAAAGTAAACAAATAAACCACAATTACAAGAAACTACAATAAAACAGATAAAAACATGAATATTTGCAAAAATACAAAACACAAAATTAAACATTGAAGCTTAAATGGAAATAACGTTGAGGATGGTCAACTCCAGCACAGCAGCCACTTTTCTGTTGAAATTCAACTCTGCCTCAATATTCTATCCTCACCAGCCCTGCTTTGTTGCAACACAAATTAAAGATGGCATGTTGAGCCCGCTCAGAACACCAACATGAGCTCAAAATTATTTTGTAAAGAACTGGAAACAATTCTTGGAAGACATCATAATTGTATGATTCTTGCAAGACCCCTGCAGACGAGGCCTAGAAGAACAATATGCTGAGGAAAGCCTCCTAAACAATGTCCCAATAAGCTCCCAAAACACCCGAGACCTGTCCCACAGAGGAATTGTTTGGGACGTCCTGAGGAAGTCACTTCTTGTTTCACTTGGGATGTGTTAGACATTTGTGGGCCTTCTTTGGACTTCCATAGAATATCCAAATCTCCCATAATTGAAATTATTGGCATGTCCTCAGGAGTCTTTACTTCACGGTCCTTCATGGCACCGCCATGTGAGTTCTCCGGGTGGTGTATGCGACAGTGGAGCTCGTGCAAATGGACGACTTGTAGCACGCACCCGCTACCCAAAAGCGCCTCCGATGGCTGGAATAACTGCAGTGTGGTCTTCGTGGCCGCTATCCTGATTATCATCAGGACCCAGACAACACACCAACTCCCAGGGACGTCCCGTTTAAGTCCCCACACCCTAAGAGGGTAATCAGCGGGATGTTCCTGCGAGCTCCCTTCTGGGATATGTTCTAATCTCCAAAGGAGGATTTTGGTGGGCCATTCCGTCTACTTTTACTTAGGACCGTGTTAAATACACAGCAGGACAGTTGTCTAGGATCATGCACCATGTCGCGCGAAAGCGAGTGAACAAGAGGCACACAATTTTGATAATGCGCCAAAAACAAAAGGCATACTGTGCATTGCAGCTAGAAATAATTGGCGCCATTCCTGCTACGATACTCAATTGCTAACTAAAATTTCTATTGCGCGTCCCAAGCATAATATGTTAGGGGATTAAAATGATTGTTGTGGTTTTTCAGAGCATATGAACAGCAAACAAAAGCATATAATTGCATTGTTGAAACGTAAAAATTGGCTCCTTCGGAAAATATAGGAAAGGCCACGCAGTAGGCTGCATAAAATGCAGCCTACCACGATATGAGAGGTAAGGTCCTATGTCAATCATTATTTCTTCAAAAAGTCATTGCGATAGATAAGCGGGGCGCTCAACTTCTCCGAAGAACACAACTGCTCTAACTAATCGTTTTGTTTTTATTGTCGAAAAAGAAATGAAAGAGCTCAATGAACAGTTTTGCATGCAACCCTGATTAACTCACTGCAAATAAAATACATAACTACACGAGAAAATATTTCCAGGTGAAAACCTTAACTGGTCGATCCCAGTTGGGGATCCATTGTTATCTAGCTGGAAAATAACTGGTATGAACTGGAAATTTGTTCCTTAAACCAACTGGACCAGTTAGGATTTTCGCCTTGGATACCTTCACTGATCTACAGCCCAGTACATGCACATACCTTAATGCCCTTGTGGAGGAGTATATACCCGAGATACGCGTGCTAGCCTGCGACTGCTCAGTGCTTTGTAACCTGTGAATCTGTGCATAAAATTAGGAGCGTGCATGAGTTTCTAATATATTACGTAGCATGTATCATTCCTTGTGCGTCTAAAGCGATGCCCCAGGACTAGCATGCAGATAACTTAATTACAGGCTACAGCAGTGCTGAATTCCCACGAAAGTTGCTTCGGCAGACGTGCGTTCATCGAATACATTGATATCATTTTCTTTCGGCCAGAACATCAATATGAGCTTAGAACTATTTTTAAAGGGAGAACGAAACAGTTCTTTTTTGAGAACATAGTAATTGCATGCTTCCTAAAAGGCCGCTGCAAAAGGCAGGGCCTAGAAAAACAAAAAAAAAAATTAGTAGCATGTGACGAGGAAAGCATCCTAAACAATCCAATAATCTCCCAAAACACCCCGAACATATCCTGGAGCAGTATTGTTTGGGACTTGTTGATGTCTCCTTGTTTCCCTTGGTATGTTAATTTTTGGGATTTGTTTGAGACTTCGTACTTACCCAGGGCATCACAATCTTAAAATCCGAATCCCTGGGATGTTCCGGGTTCGACTGTGTTGTCTAGTCTTCAGTGACATATCACTATTTGCTTCGCCGTTACGTTGCCATCCGGGAGCAGATGTAGTACCTTGTTTGTAATGTATCAGCACTGCCAGTGGCACCCTCCCCTCCCAATCTCCCTGCCCATGTGCCCTGGATTAACTTGGCTTATTGGGTTTACTACAGTGGCCAGGATTACTTAATTGTGTGCCGTGTTGACATCTCTTCCCACACACGCTCTGGTGGGTGCCAGACACATATATCCCTCTTGCTTCCCCTCTCCTAGCATCTATGCAGCACCGCCCCTTAGTCACAGCGAAACAAAAGCTCGCAGGGCGGTTAAAAGTGTGTAATGCGAATATTGGAGCGCTCTCTGCGATGTGCGAAGGTGCACAGGACAGATCATGTGAAACGAACGATTACTGCTTCTTGTTGCATCTTTCACCCCTGGTTTTCCGTTATGAACGTTCTCAACGTATGTTGCTTTAGACAATTTTCATTTTCGCCAGCCAAGTTTTTTTCATTATCGCGTCATTGATGCTTGCTCTGAAACCTCTGCGTTTTAGACTACAGACACCTCATTTTTGGTTTCGTGTATTGTTATTTGCAACAATGCCTAGAAAATTACTGTAGATGGATCACCACGTCACATTAGCCTACGATTGCTGAATAATTTATAATCAATTTTCTTCTCACCTGCTTCGGTTTCGGGTTTCTAGAGCCAAGCGATGGCTGGGACGTCACAGTCAAATCTTGGTCACGCGAGGGATGAAAATACAGCGATATAATCATTGCCCTGTCATTCGAATTTACTGCAATGATAAAGCCAGCCTGCTTTAAGAACAGAAATCATTACAAGTGAAGAATGAGCGATTATATCGCTGGTTTTTCATGCCGCGCATCAAGACATGATTGTGACATCACAGCCAACTCTCAGATATCGAAACCGAAACTGGTGAGAAAAGAAAATTCAATTATAAATTATTTCCTGGTCGTAAGCAAACACAATGCGCGGATCGATATACAGGAATGACATACGCATCATTCACAAGAAGAAAATTGCCACCAAAATTTGGTGTCTATAGTCCTTTAATGCAGGCGGGAGGTTTCGACTTGCAGATATAGTTTCCCACAACCGCTTACCGTATACGACCTCTGCATGCATGTTCTGTCTTTTGTTTTCAGAAGTTTCTGTTTATATGCCTTTGCACTTTGCTGTATACGTTTATATAGCTATTCCAGTGTTTTCCCAGGTGCTCCTGTGTTTTTTCAGATTTTTTTATAACTACCGGAAACCTGCAGTATCTGCAATAAGTGTTAATCTTTGTATGCCATTATAGTAGCGCTATAATGTGTATTATATGATGCATACATGCATACGTGTGCTGCTCAGCACACTGTATACAGTAAGAGGAGAGAACTAGAGACGCATTCGCGCCAAAAGCATGAAATGTCGCACACAAGGACAAAATGATAACCTAATGTTGTAGAACCAAAAAGAGTGGAATGCGTCAAACAGAAGGCAAGAAATCACGAGATAACCTTTCACGGCCTTCCTTGAGGAAGTTTCGGGAACTGCTGGTTGTGGGAATGTTTCCTATATATGTTTTGGAAAAAAGATGTCCTGGGGAGAATAAAAATCCCGATGGGTAATTTTTGGGGCATTCTGAGGAGATTTTCTGTTGGAATTGGTCCTAATTCACTGGCGGATATTTGAAAGAAATGGGGGAGGAGTATAACCTAGGAGACATGCATGCATCATGCTTTTTAGTTGCGCATGATTATTATGACCAGATAACGATAATTTGTGTTGTGCTTGTGCAGACTCTACAGAAGCCGAAAAGGAGACAATAGCAGTACGCTTGTACTATGTACCAATGTTACTAGACTAGTAACATCGCTATGTACTACGTACAGGTGCGGACATAAGTAAATGGAGCACACTTTTACGTTCAAGTTAAAATCACGCCTTCTGCACTGCCGATAAAAAAGCAATATTTGTTCATGTGCAAGGGCACTGGTGTCTACTACCGGTTCGCACATACCATGACTGCCAGTTTCTACGCGTGAAAAAGTTTTAAAGGAAATTGCGTGCTCCGTTCACTTTTGTCCGCACCGATACGTACTATCTATCGTGAAGGCGCGCTTCCTGCCATCTCGAAACGCAAGCCTGCGAGTACCGGATAACCTGAAAAAAGCAGAAAAAAAATTCCCGGAATTGCTGTTCGCGCATTTGCAATGCATTTCCCCGCCATCTTTCATCGCCCGATTAGAGCGATCTCGGCACGTGTCGCACTTGCTGCTTCACACTATTTTGCATAGTACAAGGTTTGACCATCAGATCAGCCGCACTTGTGCGGTGGCTTTTGCATGGCACTACTGCCATGTCGATGTCGCACCTGTCAAAATCCGCCCGGAAGTGTACACACAAAAAACTCGGGGCATTATTCCGAACCATAGCTGATATCACCAACATTGCACCAGCTTTTTTTTTAATCAAGACAGCTAACCACCTCTGGCTAATTCTAGTTTTCTATACCATAGCGATGAAATTTTTGGCGACTCTTATAGCATGAGTCACCTTGTGACTTTAAACTCCACAAACCAAACCAGTGACGGAATTTTCCTAA
>JAJIZL010016159.1:0-41365 GCA_023969395.1 Amblyomma maculatum | reverse complement strand
GGTGGGTCACGTGTTTAGGCGCACCTGCTGAACGAGCGAACCACGCGGTTAGGCGAACGCTTTTGAGCTCATTGGTGCGGAACGGCAGCAGCTTGAGTTTTGTGCACGAGAAAGGAAGCTTCCACTACAAAACTGCTTGGAGACTCGAAACAATACAAGGGCAGCTGCTTTCGCTGCCGCTTGCAGGATAATTGGTTTAGGCTACAGGAAAGAAAAAAACCAATTCGATGCCAGGAGGAAGTTCTGGATGAACATCCGGTACCTGCTTAGAGCGGCTACAATGAATATGCATCCGGGAATGCTATCTTCCACGTACACCAATGGACTACACCCCGCGTTATGAAAGGGGAAAGCGTGCTGCTATTGGCTCGAATATCTGTCGCCCTTGACGAAGCGACCGAGTCGAGCACGAAACGTAGGGCTGGAATAAAATTTCTTTTTAGTTGGTGTTAGTGTTTTTCGAACAGTTTGCTTCAAGATGCCAGCCAGGCGGGTTTCCTCAAAGATGTTCTTGTTCAAATCACCGCAGCACCTTTATGTGCAGGGAAACTAATATAACCAACAGTTGCTACCAGCTTGTCTACCATTAACACAAACTTCGTTCATGCGAGACTTGCGCTTGCACACGAGGCTACGCTTAGGCGAACAGCTCTATGGTGTTCAACTGGGGCACTCTGTCCACGTAGTATTTACCGTGAGCGCCTACGCAAGGAGCCCAATGCGCGCTCATCTCTTTTATTAGCTCGTGAGTACGGTTGAGCCGACGACTCTTGATGATTCTTAGTTTGAATCGAGTTCAGATCTCGTGGTCGGCGAGGATGGCCTCTTCAAACTTCTCTCGGCATTCCTTGAAGATCTGGCGGATGTTGACCATTACCTCCTCCCAGATCTTGGTAACGATCACGGTTACTTTGGTGTGAGCCACGGGTGCCGGTCGAACCACCTGGTAGCGTTGGAACATGCTGCCGTTGCCTCCGCACAGCACCTGGTCCAGGATGCCGATCGTCGCCCGGTACGTCACCTACGAGATCATCACCTGTAGGTCTCCTCTTGGGCCACGAGTTAGCATTAGGGAAACCTCCGGGACAAGTTGCAGTTTGCAATGATCGATATAATATCTCCCTGTAGGGAGGAACGCTTCTCCTCACTCAGAGATCTTTTAAGAAGCTGTATGTACCAATGCACGCATTGTCACGATGCAGCCATTTCGACAAGCATACCGCGCTGATGTCAAGACACCTCATTTTGTTTCACGTCATTCACTTGTAAGCGGTGACCCCGGAGTTGTTTTCCACCTAGATGTGACGAAATTTGAGTGGGGGTTATGAAAAATGTGCGCAGTTTAAAGTTCGATCCTAGGAGTAGTAAATGCCTCGCCTGCTACCAAAACACATCAGCATAGACAGGAAGAGCCCCGCAACAGACTCCTACCAAGAACAAATACTGACTATAGTTCTACAACGTGAGCCTTAAAATGACCAAGAATTTAGGCATATTTAATAAGTCTAACGACCGGTAACATACTGCTCCGTCTCCGGAAAGCAAAACTATTTCGCATGTTTTTATTAACACCGAAGGTATTGCCGATCAAAACTTCATGAGGTTACACTTCCCCTCTGACGCTGACGCGGAAGGCAAAAATTAGGAAAATAAATAAGGTCGTTAAGGTTCCCCACCACACCTCGTTCAGAAAGTACCTTTTGCGCTCGCCATGCGAGAGGGCCCACCCAGCGGGGCAGGGCTGCCAAGAACGCGCTGCAGGTGCCATCCTAATCAATTGTGATTGATGCAAAGATCAATTTTTTATTTTTGTAATGTACGTTTAAAAGAACTTCTAAATCATTATGATGCTCGCAAAAACCACAGTACATTTTCATTGCATTAAATAGGACCATAAATATTTTAAGAAACTCTTACAGCGCCCGTAGAAGTGTTTGAGGGCATTGACTGGCTTTTGTCAGCTGCGGAGACAGCAGCCCTATTCTTGGCATCTGTCCCATAGATGCTCCCGGCTTGAGGTTTCAAAATCACGTTTACCTATTTTTGATTAAATTTGTGGCTGCTCAAACACAAGGGCGAAACGAAGGGACCTACGCATGCGCTTCTAATTTCGTGAGAATCCTACTCACAGGTAAAACAGTCTTGACTGACGGTGGCTCTTTGTCTGCCAGCTATAAATCTCCAGTGCGCCAGGGTAAGGAAAACGCTTATTAGACTTTGATGGGTAAGAAGTATTCGCAGTCGGCAGCCCCTGGCGATGAGTAACTGGAGACACCACAGCGTGGGAATTAGCATCTAAACGAATAGTTGCGACAGCAGGTTTCTGTATTAATTTCTACATTACTTTTCAGAAACGTGGTGAAAAAAAACAACAACTCCAAAATAATCACCGAGATTTGTGTAAACTTTAGACTGACTAACCCTTTCTCAAACTAGTGGTGAGAGCAGATTATTATACCGGATGTTTCAAATGTTTCAATACGCACTGTGGCAACAGGAGCTTACCACGTTATCAAAAGCATATTTTTCTCGATGCAGAAATTTTAAGAACAGGACTCACCTTTTCATTTCGTACCTTATATCATACGTTAAAATTGGTAAGCTGATTAACTCCATTGATTTCAATATTTGCTTTTTATTATACTACACTTCGTAAATAATTTACGTATTGCCGTACCATTCACCAGAAAAGAGGACGTCAACGTATCATGATTTGTTTTCAAACAAAAACGCTATTAATAACTTGAAACATCTACATTTCTATGATGAGACACAGGGAAAATTTAGAATGGCATGTCTCATAGTATCGGTTGACATAACCGTTGATGTAACGGTTATGCCTCCGGCCAATCAGCGGTGTCCGCGTCTATGAATTCATTTTCAAAGCGCTAAGCAACAAGGGCGAAGTAAGAGCAGACAGGTGCGAGCTCGTCTAGCAGAACCTTACGTGTTCCATGGCCGTTACGAAAAAACTCAATATCTGAGGTTCCAAGAAAACCAGTGTTTGAATTCCCTGAAAAAACTGCCCCGTAGACAATCAGCGTTGGGATTTGCGAGGGTGAGGAGAGTTATACGACCCTCAGTGAGAGTATCAAAGGCGAAAACACTTGTTGCTCCGAAGAGGTCTCGCCTCCAAACTCGGCTTCGAAGTCAAGCGAGATGATTTGCCGTACGTGATATGGAGCAGTCGAACCTTCCGCCATAAGACAAGGAAACTTGAGATCCGGAGGAAGCTTACACAATCTGCCCTTTCTGTCGAGCCACTGCCTTGCATCGACGCGTAGTGCAAAGGGACGTCTCAGATTCCGACGTAAGAATCTTCATACGAGTGAGTGTCGACCTTGTGAACTCGAACTGAGCCACAGTACTGTTGGGGAGCCGCACGGGTGCCATTAGCCTAAATAAATTTATTATTTTAATTTTATTTCAGGTTATCCTTGCCTGTGTCTCCTTGTCTTTCGCTCTTCGTGACCCTCGATGATGAGCGTATGGTTTTATTTGAGGGTGACGCATGATTTAGGAGGGCTTATTACGGACAGAAAAACAGAATTGTGCTAGGGAAAACTCGACAAATATTTGAAAGTAATACGAAAGACAGGACATTTCGCCTGAGGATCACTCCGAACGACTGTCGGCTATGCGCGCCAAAAGGAACAACTAAAAAATTACATTCTTGAATAATACCATGTTTCAAGTAGTCGCGCTCAAGATGACAGCCAGTAACCTGCGTAGAGCCATGGGCCGTTTTATCCAAATCCGTTCTTTCTATTAATCAATAACGCAGATGGTTTCCTGATCCCAAGAACCTATGATGCGAAATTGATTCAATACCTTCAGTACCGATAAATAAAGCTTTTCTGGCATTCCCGCCCTACATGAAACCGTAAATGTTGATTCGAACAAGGACAGGAATCATTAAGACGGTGTTCACAACGATTATATTAAGCGAGTGCACATAAGTCCCGGGAAGAAAGTACAGCCGGTCGGTGCGATTGATACGTCAGTGTTGGTATTAGCATTCTCTTCACACGGCACAGCCGCAATCACTGCAGGGTGGAACCCTGCGAGTGATGCAGTGATCACCAACAAAAGCCTGCCCTCTCCCGTTCGGCTCCCGCGAACTACGCAAGCAATCACGGTGGGACATGCCATCCAATGCCCCTACTCGACTCCGCTCCAATCTCCCCGCCTCCCCGTATTCATATTCATTTTTCTTCTTTCACTCTGTCTTCTCCTTCCTACATTGTGAGAGAGGTGACTCCTCCCTTCTCACTTTGCCGCCCACCCCTCGTCCTCGTTCATCCTTTCTGTGCCTCCCAACTGCCACATTTCATCTCCATTTTCTCTAAACGTAGGGAGAGATTTCTCCTCTCGTTTGCCGCCCGCAAGCGGGGGCTTAGGATGGATGGACAGTCTTCTTTCAATACGTGTATTCTCATGCTAACGCATAACTAGTGCTCAGGTATTTAATTCAACCAGTGCTCAACTATGACTACGGCAATAGGAGGGTGACCGAGAAGCATCGAGGGTCAATGAAAGGGAGCACAGTGCGGAACTTAACCACACGGAGAGAAGCAGGATATATTTTGAAGAATAACCACAGCGTTTTTAAAAACACCGTGAGAACGAATTGAAGTTGACCTGCATTGATGGATTACCGGGTTCTAATGACACGAAGCGCTGCTTACCCAATCGATAAACAAAACATAATCGTGGAGAAAATTCTACAGAATATATACTTTGTCTTAAAGATAAATATCGTTGTGGCGTTTATTTTTTACCTCGTGTTCTTGAATATTCTGTCAGGTATTTCGTTACAGTAAAGGACTTCGCAATGATAGAGCAAAATTAAGTCGCTACAAAAGTTTCTTGCATGGCAAGTTACTGGCTTAAATTTTTTAAGAAATGAAATATTTGCGCAAGTTTGTAAATGTTTTCAACTCATAACGAAGTTATGATTTCAAAAGAGCGATAAAAGTTAAAATTAAAATGAAGCATCGCCAGCAGCCGCCATTTTCACATGAATATTGCAGTGATGCCAAGGCGGTTTTGCATGCGCAAAACCATAGTGCTAACTAAGGCTACACGGCCAATAACTTTCAGTTGGTGAATAAAGAGTCATGCCTTTTGTCGACGTAAATAGTTTGAAAAGTTTCTTCGCCTAATATTTGGGCTCAAACTACATGCTTTGAACATAACAATGGGAGAGAATAGAGTCTCTTTTAACTAATAACCAGGATTAGATGCAATTGTTTTCAGCATGGCCAGGTGAACGCGGGCAAAAACTCGCCTGCCAGTCGTGGTTGGCGACCTCTTCGTAGCTGCGCAGGATGCTTGTGTAGACGTAGATGCGGTGCGGCACTGCGCCGCTGTCCAGGTCGAACTCTTCCTGGCGCGAGTAGCAGGTGGTCTCCTCCTCGACCAAGTAACGTCGGCTCTCCTGAATGCGCGAGATGAAGGCCACCCACGAGGAGCGGATGGTCTGCGCAACCTGTTCTGCATTCGCCTCCACCGATGAAGCCCAGCCGCGCACGCACGCAGAGTCGAACTGCGAGGCCACCCCGAGCCACATTTACGTCTATTACTCTCAAATAGCTCCACAACACGAAAAAAGAAACTATCACTCGTGTATGTGTCTTGATAACAGGTCTGCTCATCTTATTATTATCAAGCGCGACATCACTTTGTAAACCGCAGCTGAGGCTAGTTGGCAAGGCATTTTTGAAGTGTATAAGCTAATGCTATGCACTTTTGAAGTGCATAGCGCTAGCTTATGCAAAATGACCACTAGCAGAGACGCGGAGAGGACAAGCACTCGTTCTGTCCGTATTGCTCATCCCCTTTCATCTTGCTGAACTGCAAAAAAAAGAACACTGTGTAACTGTGCGCCGCATATCTGATGTACACGGTGTCTGTTCAGGTGTGGTCTTGTGGATAGGGGTACAACATGGCAAAACAGAGGGGACAAAATGCCATAGGAATGAAAAGTGACACTACGGGTGCAGACTCCTGATTAAAAAGTTTCAAAGCGATGAGATTCAAACACAAAAATCACCCTCTTGCTTCCGTTCCACCCCTTGTGGCATGCCTCGACTGTAGTGCGGTTTCCTTTTAAGGGCGAAGCTGCTAAATCATTTGTGTAAGTAATGTTCGTGCGGGTGTTCAAACAAATACTTTGCTTCATGCCATCTACGCATAACATGGCGACGAAGATCGGTGTTCAAGCTTTGAAGGAACGCCGACGCCATGGAAAGCGACTACAGCTGCGATGACAACGATCCTACGAGTTCCACCCAACTCGATCGATATCGACGTTTGCCTGGATAGAGTCGGTTTCTACGCAATCGCCAAAAGAATAGACTCAAGAGAAAAAGACGAAAAAAAGCCCCCCCCCCCCCCTTTTTTTTAAGTATTTCAGTGTGGCGCCACAAGGGGACCATTTATTTGTTCAACGACTTACGGATAGAATAAATGTAATAATTAGGCAGTGACCCATAACGAACCGCGACATAGAAAAATATAAACAGGTTTCACTTTCGCTCCCACTTTCCTCCCTTCCCTTACGCGCCGTAAGGGTTCAGGTGTGGCAGATACTGCACCTTTCTCTTCCTGTGAACCAATTTATAGTGTTATTTATGCCACCAACATTTAATTTCAAAATACTGCAATACAATAGGCCTCTTTTTTTGCTTTCTTTATATCGTGGTTACTTTTTGTTGACCTAACTGAGAGTATATCTGATGCCAGCATTAAAAGACACAGGATACCTACCGTTAATATTCGTATTCTTTTTCCGCAATACCATTATAAATATTCTGGGGAGAATACTTGCTTCATTGTTGTGTAAGATAAATCATCATCATCATCATCATCATCTGGCTGACAATACCCCCTGCAGGACGAAGACCTCTCCCATATTTCTCTAACCCGGTTCTGTGCTAGCTGCATCCACTTGACCCCTGCGTTAACCTCATCCGCCCACCTAACTTTCTTCCGCCCCCTGCTACGCTTTCCTTCTTTTGGAATCCAGTTTGTTACCCTAAACGACCATCGGTTATCCTCTCTTCGCACTACATGTCCCGCCGATGCCCATTTCTTCTTCTTAATTTCCACTAGAATGTCAGTAACTTGAGTTATTTCTCTGACCAACTCTGCACGCTTCCTATCTCTTAATGTTACCCTTAGCATTTTTCGTTTCATAGACCTCTGAGTTGTCCTCAACATAAGTAGAACCCTCTTGGTTAGCCTCCACGTTTCAGCCCCATAGGTGAGAAGAGGTAAGATGCAACTGTTGTATACTTTCCACTTGAGCGATACCGGTAAGCTGCTAATCATAATCTGCGAGTGCTTGCCAAATGCGCTCCATCGCAATCTTATTCTTGTTATATCCTTTTCATGGTCCAGATCTGCGGTTACTGCCTGTCTCAAGTAGATATATTTGCCTACCTTTTTTAAGCCTACCTTTCTACTTTTCCTGCCTAGGTCATCAATCATTATTTGCAGTTCATCACCCGAGCTACTTACCAAGGCAATGTCATCAGCAAATCGCAGATTGCTGAGGTATTCTTCATCTACCCTTATCCCTAACTTCTCCCATTCCAAGTCTGAATACTTCCTCTAAGCAAGCTGCGAATAGTACTGGGGAGATCGTGTCTTCTTGCCTAACACCTTTCTTTATTGGAATTTTGTTACTTTTTTTATGCAGAACTATGGTGGCTGTGCCGCCACTATATGTATCTTCCAGCACTTTCGAGTACGGCTCGTCTGCGCCCTGATTTCGCAATGCCTGCATCACCGCCGAAGTTTCAACTGAGTCAAATACTTTTTCGTAATCAATGAATGCTATGTATAAGGGCTGGTTATATTCCGAGCATTTTTCTATCACCTGGTTGATGGTATGGATATGATCGTTAGTAGAGTACCGTTTCCAAAAACCTGCTTGATCTTTTGCTTGATTGCAGTCTAAGGTTGTCCTGATTCTATTAGCTATTGGCTTAGTAAATACCTTATACGTAACAGGTAGGTCGGTGATTTTTAAGGTCCTTAGAGTCCCCTTTCTTATGAATGAGGATGACGTTTGCATTCTTCCTTGGTTCCGGTGCCGTCGATGACACCAGGCGCTGCGAATACGGAGTGGCCAGTTTTTCTAGCACTAGGGGTGAATTCACTTCACCCCTAGGCCACGGGCAGGAGCTGCCAAATCGGTTCGCTCCTTTCATATGGGTGAGTGATATTGGAATCAGCCTTTACATTCACGTTACCCCTAGGACTGCATGCACGTTCATACAGCTTGGTCAAAGTGGGACCTTATATGTGGGCTGGTAGCTTACGCTCTCGCGTCACACCCTTAAGGGATGAGCTTTAGTGTCCCCAATAGTGTAGCACCTCACACTGATAGGGCGTTTAGGGGAATGATGTAGCAGGCAAAAGAAGCTTCTGCTTCTATCCAGGTATAACCACAACTAAACCACAGCTAATGTCCCTGATGCAACAGACGTTCCACGGGTGTGTGTGTGTGTGTGTGTGTGAGAGAGAGAGAGAGACAAGGAAAGAAACTAGCAGTCGGCGATGACAAGGAAAGCGTTATGGGTATTTCTTTATTTTTACACCCGCTACTGTCCCGAATTATTACAGCGAAAGCCTTTGCTAAATTATTCTGGACTGGTAACTTAAGCGGAAGTTACCAGTATTCTTTTTCTTCTTCTTCTGCTCCTCCTGCGCTTTGGCTGATCAAGGTCAAGCGTGGCCTTCGCCTGGACCACGCGAAGGCTGGAAACCTGGCGCAGTATTGCTATCGCAATAAAAACATTTCTGAGGTCCCTGCACAATCTTCACCGCAGAAATACGTAAGCCTGAGCTTTGCCGTGTTGTTCGCAATATGTGCCAGCGTAATTCCGCGGGTGATATATACTGCGCCTTTACTTTCATGTAAACCAATTATAGCTGCAGGTAGCACAAAGTGGGCTATGAAGGCGGGCCCCTGGTGGGTCCAATGTAGGCAAAGCAGGATGGCCCCGGTGGGCTCTATGTGGGTGCTGCAAGAGGGGCCGATGTAGGCATGAAGAGGGCTGTCGACAAAGCCCCGATGGGTCCCACTAGGGACCGATGCAGGCATTTTCCCCGCATTGTGAAAAGGGCACATCCCGCCAACTCCCCACGATGGTCCCACTTTGGACAAATTTGGGCAGCCGGTCTGGATGAACTCCCCACGATGGTCCTACTTTGGACAAATTTAGGCAGCCGGTCTGGATGAACATTAATTTTTTTTATTTCGGTTAGCTCCTCAGATAATGACATAGGACCGCGATGCGGGCTCTATAGCGCAAGCCGCACTTGGGCTTGCCCAAATTATTCTCATAGGGGTCCGACGCAGGAAATTGATGGGAAGCCTTTGTCCAAGTTTTCCCAATCATTATTTATGCACATAATTAATCATTTTATGCATGTCTGCCCTTTCTAAACAGCCACAGTAATAAATTTTACAATACTTTTTACCAATAATCTACCCTAAATTACTGCGTGTATATCTTATTCAGGCTATGGAGATATGTGTTCTGAACAGTAATTTTGTTGCAGGCTATCCACAGCAACCACATTAGGAGCAACAGTTAGCAATCAGTATGTTTTTGTATTTTTAGCGCAATATGCATGAGCGCGAGAAGAAAAGCCACGTAATATTTCTAACCGACTAAACATGGGAACAACTGTTATATAAATCATCTATAATAGTAATATAGGGCAGCATCTAATACAAATAAAGGTTGAAAAGAATCATTACACAATTGCACGCACGCAATCTAGCCCCGTTGCGGCCGATGTGGGACCTACAGCGGTTTTGTGTGGGCAGCCCCAATTGGGCTGGGTGTTGTTTTTGAACCTAAAGCCCACCTGCTGTTGCACGTGCCTTCCAATTCCCCACAAGGGACTGATTTTGGTATCATGCAGGCCTGCCCGCCTTGCAGCCCCATTACGGCAAATGTGGGATATAAAGCAGTTTTGTGCGGCAGCCCCAATTAGGATGGGTGTTGTTTTTAAACCTAAAGCCCACCTGCGGTTGCACGTGCCTTCAGATTCCCCAGAAGGGACCGGTGTTGGTATTATGCGGGCCCTCTCGCCTTCCAGCCCCATTACGGCCTATGTGGGTTATAAATCAGTTTTTTGTAGGCAGCCCCAAAAGGGCTGGGTGTTGTTTTTAAACCTAAAGCCCACCTGCGGTTGCACGTGCCTTCAAATTGCCCACAAGGGACCAATTTTGGTACCATGCGGGCACGCTCGCCTTCCAGCCCCATTACAGCCTATGTGGGACCTAAAGCGGTTTAGCTAAGGCTGCCTCATTTGGGCTTCAAGAGGGCTTGCCTAAATTCAGCTCTTATTCATATTTCGCCTGCCCTCAAGTAACCTACAAGGAGCCGATTGGAGCAGCATGTGGGCATGTCCATTTGTTTTGCCCCACTACGGCCGATGTAGGTCCCACAAAGTATTTATAGGGGCTGCCTCATTTCGGATCAATGAGGGCTTTCCCATAAAGAGCCCACATTAAGGTTGGATTGCCTTTAAATATCCGACAAAGGACTCCTGCGGTCTGGAGGCAGGAATGTGCTCAGCATTAGCCCAGGCAACGCCGCTATGGGACCCATGCAGAAGGAACAGGGGCAAGCCCCATTTGGGCTTGCCCACATTTGCCCCATCGGGGACCGATGCAGGTTTTATGATGGTTGCCCCAGCCCCACTTGCCTATCGGACCGACTGGCGCCCCACATTCTGTGCCACCTGGGAGAGCGCGGCTGTGTTTTAATGTGTTTGACGGGGAACGCTGTGCTCGACGAGGGGCGAGCGATGTACCGTGTGCAGCAGCAACGCTCCGGCTTTCGCAATTCTGTACACTGTAGTTGGTTAATTACGTTTTTTTTGTAACGATATTCACTTCCACTTCGTCATCGTCGACGTCGTCCACTTCGAGGAGCCGTGGCATTGATGAATCGAGGGTCACGAGGTGGGTCGCTAAATCGGCTTGACTGTACTTTTTTTTTAATTTAGCCGTTTCCACCCTTTTATGCACACTAATCACGCCCTTTCTAGATCGTTCACGTTCAAAGGTTTCAAATTTCCCGCCGTCGGAAGTTGTTGTTGTGGCTGTAGAAAAAAGGAAAAGGAAATGCACGGGCCTGCTACTGGCTCTGTAGCTGAGCCACCTCCGCTGCCTCGTGCAGATAGAAGAAAAAATAGAGAAGATAGAAAAGGAAGAGGGAGAAAGACGCGCGCCGCAACAACAGCCGCCGTCCACCACGGAAGCGGTGGCGGGTGCAGTGACGGCTTACAACGAATAAAAGTTCATTAAAACTTCCTGCTGGGCGAGTTGGTAGTTCATTGTGATGTAGGGTTTTTTTAGCGCAAAGACAAAGACAAGAAAGGTGAGACGTACACACACATAGCTCTTGTGTGTGTATGTCTCGCCTTTTTTGTTTTTGTCTTTGTTCGCGCTAAAAAAAACCCTACATCAAGATAAAAATTCGGTGGCAGGCTAGCCCCCACCGAAAGCGGCGGTGACCTACCTGTCCCAGCCCCATCAGGGCCAGGATCAGCCACCCGACGTGGCCTACGTCACCGGATGTCGAGTTCCACGTAACCCCCTTTGGACTTCAGCATTACCCCTCCCGGCTATTTCGACAATCTTTGATATGCTCTAGTTATTTAACTAATTCACCCACAATAACAATTTTCTCCTTGCACACATTTCCTTGACGCTCTATCCGATGCTAAAATTCTTTCACCGACATACCAACTATTTCTTCTTTTACAGCTCCTAGAATGTCATGCCCACGCGAAACCCGGCAAAATAGCAATGCAATGCTTACGCATTAATAAAAATTTCTGAGCTAACTGAAAAATTGCAGCGTTGTTTGAACAATTTGAATTCACCCAGATCCTGTGATCCTATCAATCCCCGACCTTCGTGTAACGGCTCGTAACGTCGCCGTCGGACGCACCCTGTCTTGGGGCCACATGTTTAGGAAGAATTGCTGTGGTGGGTGTAGGAAGAAGGAAAAGAAAATGCATGGGCCTGCTACTTGCTGAATAGCTGCAGTAACTGTAATATGAGATGTAAGCTGTATTTCGCTTACGGCAACTAAATGAGTCTTGTAAGGAAAACGAACGCCTTTGAGATGTCTGGACTGATTGCCAAGGCTGCTTGGACAAACTAGTCAATTCAAATTTATTTCGGTTCAATTAAAATTTTACTTCCAATTTGTAAAATCACCCAAGCTGTATATGGGCATTTGAGAGCCGAGGATTTCAAGAATATTCTTCATTTAAAGGTATGAAATGTTTTGTCAGCTCCACCCATGGTATGGCTACTCCCTCGTTATTTTTATCAATTTTTAGTCAAGAAGGTCTGAAAAATCTTACGTTTTGTGAGTGTGCTTCTTATATTTACCGTTATTAACTTTCGTAAGTATTTTGTCATAATGTCAGAAATTAGAGGAGAGAGGGATATTGTTGTGTAGTTATCAATGTCACCTCATGGCCCATTATTAATGTTTAAGCCACCTCCAGAATTCTCCTAGTATATCTACGTGATAAGCAGGCACCGGCTTGTGCAGCGCCACACTGAGAGGCGGAGAAATTTCATTACCGTGAATGTGAACGAGCTAAAGTGCGAAAAGTACCGCTTTGTGGAGATGGACGATTCCTTTCTGGACCTGGTTACCAAACTCGCTCCAGATGAGGTCCAAGTGCTCGGCGAGCCAGTAACCGACGCCCTCCTTGACAAAGAGATCATGCATAGTGCTGCAAGCCAGCTCGCGGTCGGCGGCTAGAGCCAACTTCTGTAGCTCGCACTCCATGATCTCGCGGTGCACAATGGCGGTGCGTAGTAGGTGTACGTCCACCTGCATCGCATCAACAAACGTACTTGAACGCTGCTGTACTCCATGGGTTTCCTTGTCCTTGCGTCGACGCGCAAACGTTTCAGTATGCATGTCAACCAACTCGTCCAACTTTTTGCTCTCTCAAGGTGTCATCGATTCTGCGCCTACCAGCCCCTCTTTTCTCTTTTCACCTACTGTAAGCGTTGCCGATGGACTACTATGAAATCAAACATTTACGTTACGGGATTGGACATTCAAAGCTGCGCAAAGCGCTCTTGGCGACTAATGTCCTCTTCTCGGGTTTTCTCGCATTGTTAATAAGGAGTGCATAACTAACTATATACCCGCATTGACTTGTAATCAACCATTTTGTCTTTCATGGGGAACAAACAGGGTTACATAGATCTGTTCATGATGTAAACGATAGCGCGAAAAACACAAGGACAGAAATGGCGACGCAGACAAGCACTTGTCTGCGTCGCCCTTTTTGTCCTTGTGTATTTCGCGCTATTGTTTACATCATGAACGTTCACCAACTCGCCCAGATTTCCGCGTTACATAGATCTGGCATGAAAGACGCACAGCGTTACATGTGTGAAGCTATGCTTTTCGCGTAGGGAGCTTGCCCACGACGTTTCATTTATTGTAACAAAGTCCTACATGTTCATTTAACGGTCGCATTCGGCCAAGCTGAGCGAAGAATCCTCTGGAACGAGGCAGCGTGTTCGTCGAAGCTCCGACACGTTTGCTGGACCCACCTCGTGCAACGCCATGATCCACTGGTCGGAGGTGCCCTCGTACTTCTGATAGAGCGACAAGAAGTTGCCGGCCACGTGTCGCTGCGTCAGCCACCACACTTCCCGGATGCGCAGCAGCAGTGGAAGCAGCTCGTGCGCCAGAAAGTCCGACCGGGAGTTCTTATTCTCCATGTTGGCCAACATGCCGCTCGTTGAGGCGGACACCTGTTCGCCCACCCGCTCCCACACACGAGACACCGCCTGCAGAGGCAATACGCCGGGAAGAGAGGTCATTGCTTGCCTTGACTCACACAAGGAGGCGCAAACTTTTTATGCTGAAAGCTGACATGTCATGCCATTATTTGAGCGAATACTGCACAACTCTTCGCAGCCCAGCCTTCCCACCAGCCCGCTTTGGATGCTTGACACTCGGGGGGAGACGCGATCCGATGGCGCCGCGGGTGACACCAAATTAATGTGCTCAGCACAGCACACGCGTATGATGCACGCCAGAGCGGCCTTATAAGACGAAACCCTTACTAGCCTATTACGCAAAAATCTGTATGTCCACGTGAACTCTCGACGTTACTCGAAAAATATGGCATTTTCATGCAGACGGCCGGCTAGTCCAGCGGCGGTAAACAGCTAGGAGCACTGCGAAGGAACCATTTATTGAGGATCCATGGCAGTGGACGTGTCATCTGCATTTCTTGTACAGCACATCCAGCATATCATTTTCTTAGTTGCAAAACCACGCCTGGACGACCGCATACCACCCTTAAACAAATGACCGAACGGAATGTTAAGCAAGATAGCTGCAAACATTCTGTCAATGTATGTGGATGCCTATTGAAATACTTGGGATGACGTCGTACTTCGCAACGTTTTCATACAATACAGCCGTTGAGAAAACGACCAACATGGATCCGTTCAGCCCTATTTACGTACCAGAAGTCAAGACTATGCTCGACACTACACTATAACTCATGTCGAAGAAAGCCCAAATGACCATGACGTGTCTTTTCACCGAGAATGCCTCCTTTTTGCAATGATGCGAATCCAGCACCATCAAGGCCGAGATGCAGTACATTACAGCCTGTGGGGACGAACTTCAGAATATTTTGCAGTTTACCTCGTCTGCGTTTAGTGCACTAATCAACGATGCGGATTCTGTAAAATACTTGCGTCGCTTTTTCGGTCCCTGCCACATTCTCCGACGCGTTGGTTCCCTGGACTATGAGGTTTTTCCACATGAAGAATGAAAGCCCCGATGTCCCAGGCGTTCTGGAGGTTCCGCCGCGGTCCGCCTGAAACCTTTTAAGCTAGATCACAGTGACCACTATTCTTCCTCACATTTTAATTTAGCATTGGATCGATTCTTCCTGAACGAGGAGAGGGGGACAATGTACATAGACACGCTCCACCTATGAGACAGAGCTCGTACGTTCCTCTGAACCCTGGCTCTGAAGACTCTGCCTTGGACGCATATACGGTCCTCGTTCAAGCAAGGGTACTCGTTCGCGCGACAAGATATTCGTAGCACAAAAACGTTTCTTCCTAAAGATTGCTTAACGCATCGGTAATGTACATAAGGCATCGTCGAACTTTGTCATTCATTGTCATTGTTCCGACATTACGTATCGTGCTATGCAAGTGGCAATCTGAGCATTTTTCTGCCGGTACCACGTCATTGCCGCATCTTATGTCAATTAAATGCATGATCAATGGCACGATAACAAATGATAAGTAAATGATAAAGAACATACGCTACAAAATACTGCCCCTGTCGTTAGTCACATCATGGCAGTCCGTTGAAATGCTCTCTCGGCTCTACGCCGCTTTCCTCCCCCCCCCCCCCCCCAATGGAACACAGCGCAAACAAAAACACAATATGGCAGTTTGTTCACGAACACTAGGCTCTAAACACAACTTCAAGCGAACGAATCTCCCAGCTGGAGTAACGCCTACACTAAAGACCGTTTACTGTGACCCATATTTCTCAAGCCAAGAACGAATAGCGCCTGCTACACGTGAATTTTGGTCACCTAGGACCGTACTACCCAACGCCGGCGCCAGTTTCACCAACTTTGTGCCTGATGAGGGGCGGTGAATGGGAGTGCAACGGCGTAGCTTCAATGGATGCCTAGAGGAAGGGGCGCAGGAATGAATATTTCTTACAGAATAGCTGTGTCTAAACGAATTGAGAAGTCTAATGTAAAATCAAATAACCCAGTGAAACAACCGACACTCTCTAAAATATGCAACAATTTACGCCAGGTATAAAGGCATAGGTATAAAAATGTCACCATAGCACGATAATGGGAGAAAAATCGAGAGGAAGCTGTAAATGAGGAGTAGTGCATACGGCAAGCACTTCCAAGGTATTATAATAATAATAATAACGCAGAATTATTCATAAAAAAGGTGTCTCAATTAGGCCAAAAGCTAAGCGCATAGCTTGCATACGATAAGCTATATATCTCACTACTGCTGCTTGAGACTTGGAGGCTAACAAAGCTGGAAAATGTGACGCGCACACTTCCCGAGCCTCTGCCTGAAGCCAGTAGGCGACCTACCTTGATGAATTCGTGCAGCTTTCCCTGGCGCTTCCAGCCGAGCTCGGCGGCGCCTCTCTCGGTGAGCTCCTTGAGCACCTCGACTATGTTGTGCAGGTTTCCCTTCCAGTAGGTCTCGAACACGGTCTGCGCGTGGAGCACGTATTCGCGGTGCGAGCTGTTCACACGTCGATCAACTGACTCGAACGAGCAGGAGGTTCCAGCCGGGTCCAGCGGCTCGCCGAGCAGGGTGCCCTCCCTGAGCCAGTGTAGATTATGAAGCGGAACGACACCATATTGCTATTGCTTGCCGCTGATCTCTACCGCTGCCGCACGCAGTTAGCGAAGCAAGTGGTGATTGGCCCCAAAGCGCCGGTTGCTCTAACGTATGACAGGCAGGCGGCGACATCTATAGGTCTCAATGTGATCTGCGCCTGCGTGCTGACCACGTGGGCTAGCGGTAGATGGTAGTAGAGCATTTCATACGCCAGGTGTGGGCTCGGGCCGGGCTCGTCTCAAAGTTGCGGGCCAAGTTGGGGCCTGAGTGCTCACCAAGAATTTCAATTTCCGGCTTTTGACTAATCTTGAGCGGAGTGCACTTATGCCGTTACAGTAGTGACACGGAGGAAATAAAGTTACATTGTGCGGAAAAAATTTATCGATCTCTTGATTTACTTTCTGCCCAGCCGCTGTGGTCTAGTGGTTAAGGTGCTCGACTAGTGCGCCGGAGTAGCCTGGTTTGATCATGGCCGTAGCGGCTGCGTTACTATTGAGACGGACATAATGAAAATCAGTTATTGTGTGGTGTCAGTGCACGTTAAAGAAATTAAAGGTGGTCAAACGATCCGAAGCAATCCACTACGGCGTCCGTAATGGCCTGCGTTGTCCTGAAACGGTCATAGCCGTGTTGCTTTTTATTTCAATTGAAGGGCTGCCAGTGCGGCTGTGAATCCAAGTCCTGTAACTGCGCTAATAAAAAGTGTAAATCCGCTGGCTACGAGAACAGTGTTAAATTTTGATACATTGGGCAGTAAAATGTAACCGATTAAGCACCTTGATGCAATGGAAAGTACGTTATTACGATTGTATGAAAGATTTCTTTTTCATTTCGCTCTTTATTTATTTTGTTTATTTCTATTTTATTTTTTACACATTACCTCATGGCCCACACAGAGGGCATAAGATAGGGGGGGGGGGGGGCGGTTGTACAGATTTTTACACAACGTGAGAATGTACATAAGGTTATCTAACATAACATAATAAACAATGTCAGTAAGAAAAATATTCTGCGACATCATTACACAATATTAGCAGGCAAAGGAAAATGCAGATTTCATATTGCTAAAAAATATCGAGGGTGCTAGAAACCTACGAGGTTAAAAGAGAAGGCAAGGCTACGCAAGGTGTGGTAGACAACAGTACAACTGAAAATCACAATAGCTGCAATATCAGTTAGAGAAAGAAGCTTGATAAGAACATTAGTTTTACCAACAGCAAAGCGCACAGAAGAAATCGGCGTCATGGACGTGCAGCATTACAAGTGAAAAAACAAAAAAGTGTCTAGTTTAGTGCGAAGTGTTCCCGTAACCGAGAGGTCCTCTATATTATTTCTGCATGTAGTGCTCACCGACGTTCCAACGCGGTGCCGCTAAGTTTGACGCTCCATGTCGTTGCCTTGCTGACGGCTATGTAATGTGAAGAAGAAGCAAATAAAGTCGAGCGGCGCGTGGCCGGGCCGCAAGCGGGCACCACCCTCTTTCACCAACCTCACTTCAACACCCGAGTCGTGCGCCATGTCCGATTAGAGGCACAAATCAAGCCGGTCGCCGCTTCCGCTGATGCCCTTCGGACGCCCTCACAAAGCCAGTGTGGTGCTCTCCAGGTCCTCGCCGCTGTTCTCGTTCCCCGCGTGGCCACCCGTTCGCGCAATTTTGAGACCTCAACTATTTGTTGTTATCATCGAACGTTCCAGCACCTGGCCCGCTGGTGCACTATCAATGCAGCTGGTCGGGAAACGCGACGCGAGATCACTGACGGCGGCGTGTTACCTCGCCTTGCAAACTGGCCGCCTTTTCAAACCCGTGGATCTTATTTGCGGCCTGTGCTTCCCCGTCGACACGGGTGCCGAGGTTAGCGTACTGCTACTGCTGACCTCCAAGAATTACGGAACATCTAAGTCTATTGGACCTAAGCTCCAGGCGACGAGCTCTTCCTCCATCACCACGTACGGTCTGTAGTCCCTCACTCGCGACTTTGGCGTGCAGCGCACGTTAGAGTGCGTCCTCATAGTAACTGACGTTCATCAGCCAATCCTGGAATCCGACCTTCTGACCCGTTTCGATATGGACGCCAGCAAGCTCCGCCACCCCATCTAGAGAGCGACGCGCCTTTACATAACTGGCGTTACGTCGGCTGTCGTTCCAAATGGAATCCGCATGTTGATTCCGAAGTGGCCGCAGTCTAGGCCCTGCCGAATTTAGAAAGGTAACAAAACCCTAAAACCTCAGCCAAACACCGAGGCAGTATCGCCCACCACATTGTAATGCGTGGTCCACCCGTCACCGCATGCCGCGCCGCCTCTTCGCTGAGCGCCTGAAGATTGCTGAAAGAGAATTCGAGCACATTGTCCAACTCGATATAATTCGAACTTCGTCCAGCAGACGCGTCTCTCCGTTACACCTCAGCGACTGTACCTCGCCTCTTCATTCCTACTACCTTTTGTCCAATGGTTTCGCACTCACATCACAACATCTGTCATACCAGCATCCCAGCCACAGAGCACCTCCTGATCGCAGTGTGTGTCTTGCCGGGCATTAACAGTATTGCTCGCTAGTGGCTCGTGTCTTGCCTGCCAGACAGCTAATGTGATTCGGCCCACCAATACTCCCAGTCCAGTCTTTCCTTTCACCTAACTGTCGCTTCGGTCATGTACACCACGACTTCTTTGGACCCTCTCACGAATGCCGATACATTTTCAAAATAATTGACCGCTTAACACGTTGGCCCGAAGCTGTGCCCGTTCCTTAGATCCCTTAAGAAATGGTTGCCAAACCTTTGATTTATGTGCGTTTCCCGCTTCGGCTGCCCCAGTGTTATTACAACAGATCGCGGCCTTCATTTGGCTGCACCCTCTTCACTTCCCTCACCAATCTCCTTACACTAAACATTGCTGTACCACACACTACCACACTTGGTCAAATGACGGGCAGGGGCTTCATCGCCAGCTCAAGCCTGCTCTCAATGCACGTTAGGACTAAGTGCACTGGGTCGGCAACCTTTGTATGGTACTTCTGGGTACTACGCGTCGTCCTTCGTCGCGGACTGGGCTGCTCAGCGGACATAGATCATCATAGACATAGAGCATTCTGGTCACTCTGGCAGCTTCCCGGAAACTTGTTCGTACGTCCGACGTCATTAAGACTGCGTTCAACAGCAGCTCCCATATCCACCTAAATCTTCTGAACAGCACATTTATGTGCACTCAGACCTTGGATCTACCACGCACGCGTTTCCTAGGCGAGTCTCTATAAAGGCACCTCTTACACTATCCTACGATGGACCATGCCACTTCCTCCAGACGACGCCCACGATCACGACCATCCTGCTCAACAATCATGTGGAGATACAGTGGTTGGACCGTTACAAGCCAGCATATATCGAGGAGCCTCCCGCTAGGCTCCGCTCGGGTGTCGGCGATGTGTCCCTCGTTCTTCGTGCCGTTCAAGAAGCCTCATATCTGTCTCACCGGTGCGTCAATTTCGCCGCTCCGTCTGTGCGGCGGACCCTCTAGCGCCCAATGACGTCTCAACCCGTTGAGCTAAGTTTGATGCTCTATGTCGGAGTCTTGGTGACCCCTATTGAAACTGTAGAAGAAAATAAATTCGAGCTGTGCGTTCCGGGAGGAAAAGCAAGGAACGAGCAGTTCGGTCTCAGAAGCTTGCTAGGTTGCACGTATACATCTGGTGCTCCACTGCAATTCCTTGATTATGCCGAAACGCACATCTACAAGATCGTAAAGTTAAAAATCCGACCGGTAAAAAACGCCTTACTATCACATTTCGAAATAAAAATATTCATTCCGGCGTTAAACTGATTTCAGCTACTTCTTCGGTTCGTTGCTTACTGCAGTAGTAGGAGCATATATGTACTCACATTGAGCTATTCATCTCACGCGCTACTGTGAGACGGGCCCGGGCCAGGCTCAAGCCGGGCTTCACTCCGAGCTTTCGGGCAGGCCCGGGCTTGAATCCGCAGGCCTTGGAGAGCTCGGGCTTTGGGCCTTGGGCTCAAGCCTGGATCTGACCTTAGATTGAGGCCCATGCCGTGCTTTAGACGGTAGTGGTAAGCAGTCATGCTATGCTAAGCGTCTAGAGGTTATATATTTTTGGGGAACAGCTGAAAGCTCGCGGCAGCCACCCAGGGCTAAGGCACGCCGTGCCGTTCGTTTGTGAATTTAAGTCTTTAATGACCAGAACCAGAAGCAGGCAGACGACCGTAATCGACGATATTATAAGCGATGTGGATCTAGAGGCATTTTAAAGAACTAAAAACCGATGAGCGAATTTAAAGTATGCAGCATTGGGGCCAGGTCGACAATGAACCGAGCTACACGCCTTTTTCGAGAAGGGACGTGCTTCTATAAAAAGGGGCGATGACAGGGTCGTTCAATGTATGTCTCTGGTTCCACTCGTAAAGTTCTAGTGCCTAGCGCGCGGTAAATATTACAAAAAGAAGTGCGATCGAAATCGGAATCGGAAAGCTTCTCTCACCGAGAGCGACCGCCAATTGGAAATGCTCATGTGACGTCAGAAGAGAATATACGGCCGAGCCGTCGTCTGCAACACAGGCTGCAGTACCAAAGGACACGTCTCTCTTTTTTTTTTTTTATGGACAGTTGGCACAATAATCGCTTGTTTTAGCAGAGCTTGCATAAGTGCTCGAGTATAAGTGCTTTATGAAGATGTAGCCGCAGAAACGCGATATAGATTAGGACATCTTTTCTTCAGCATAACGCACGGCCACAGTCAGTGGGCTGCACGGTTAGGTCTTGAGGTTCCTTAGATTATTGACGCACTGATATGTCGCATTACGGCATTACACCGGCGACGACGCCAGCACGACCACGGTCGCCTATCACCTTAGTGTGAGGTTTTCGGCCCTACGATGTCTTGAAACGGATCAGCGACGGTCGCCGGTCACCCAATCTGTTTTGCTCGGATCGGAGGCCGAGCAAGAACTTGACACCTGATGAGTTAATAGCCTGAACAGCTGCGCTTCTCTGTCATAACAACGTATTTGAACGAAAAATCAAGCAGCTACTCTTTATATTTTCCCCCTTCTCATTAGCAATGACCTTGGTCTGAGAGGTTAGTCGGCGCCGAACTGCCAGCCCATTCTGCTGAGTGTATTGCGGGTACGCAGGGTTTGGGTCTGCAATTTCGGCGATTACGGAGGGTTCATTCACAGCCTTTAGCGGTTGCATGTGGTCATTAAGTGTAGTTCTGGCAGTAGTGACCCCAATTGACATATATATTATGGTGAGGCTACCCAAAAAAACATAAAATATTGTTCCTCTGCCCGTGCCACAAGGTATAACGGGCTTAACCACCCCTCCCCCTTACATCACAAAGCATGCGCACATTGAGCGGAAAGCGTCGACGCGACACTGTCTAGCGGGCGCAGCCAGCAGCTGTCGGCGCCACTTGGGTGCTTGTAGCTTGTGAACAAATAAAGGTTTAACTGGCGCGGAAAGAAGCGGATAGTTTTGGTATTGCTAGCTCAGTTTGGCATTTTGTGCTGCGCGAACGAGCAGCATACATACAGTCATTACAAAAGCTGCGTAAACAACCTCGCTGGGCACGCAGTTGTAAACCGCGAATCGGCGCATTCCCACGGGAGTTTAGTACTCACCCACTAAATACTAAAAGGTGCATTTTACGCTGAGCAGTCACGAGTAATTTGCTGATCAAGAACTAGAAAGCACTCGTCTCCGGCTGCGGGGGAGGCGAGACGGAGACAGGATGTGAGGCTCTTATTTGGTGCAGGCAGTGAAGAGCATTCGAATCGCGTTGGGGTTTGCTTTGACGGGACTGAAGGGGGGGCAGCGGGGCACGCTTTCGTGCGGTGACCATGGAAAAAATAGTTTTGCGAAAATGCTTCACTAACCAAAAATAATTAAGTTTGACTACCACGCGCATATAACAGCAAGTCAAAAGGTATTCTGCATCGTTCAGAAGTTTTGTTTTCTCTAATGTCGCAAGGTATGCTCTCGCGCGAACTTGTGCTTGTTTGGGTTTTCCTCTGAGCTTTTGGACCGAAAGCGCAACGGGCAATGGCTCAGCAATCATCAACGCAACGCTAACCCCTCCGCTATTTCGCGACGCACGTACACTGTGGTAGGAAACGTTGGACATGTGCCCTTTTATATGCGGGAGCGCTTGATGCTAAAACAAGCTCTGACAGCGTAAAAATAATATGCTTCTGATCTTATGCCTAAATAATATAGCATGAGCCCATCGATCTCGCTCTCGTCGGCAATCTATACACGAAACACAAAACAAGTCCGAGGATCACTAAGGCCACATATTATACAGAAGGCTTCTCAAAGAAAAAAAGATTATGAGAATAAAATATTTGTGCTGAGGAGAACAAAAAAGCTCAGTAGTGACTACCATCCACGGTGTGCGTGTAAGATTTCAGCCGACAGCGAGAATAGCAGACGACGTGGGGATGGTATCTCGTTGGGACGTCAGCGGCCAATAGTTGCCAGACCAGAAAGCCGTTTTCAATATTACTAATGAAAATTCGTTTTAAAAGTATCATTTGCCCCGAAAGAGCTCAAAGTTAGATAACTTCTAATTTAACGTGTTTGGAATGACGTGCAATATTCTGTTAATGCTGAGATGTTAGCCTTCATGACCTCTTTAAATTGCACACACTTGCTGCAGCGCTAGAACCACTCACCGGGGAGCATACTTGCGCATTTAGGACTAGCCGACCACTTAAATTAACATCCAATAATGCATGCACACTTCTGTGTATCCTGCAGCTATATTAGCCCAGCAGACAGTGTGGACTGCCATAAATGCAGAACAGAGCGACATTGGAACGCTCTGGACAAGTGTGTGGACTATGTTTTGTAGGTCCAGAATAAGTTAAGCGCTGTAAACTGGCAGCACGTTACCAGTGCATTGGCGATTCAGTGGATACGTGACAATTTCGAGTCGTTCCACGAATTTGAAGAAGGGCAGAGCCGAAAACGTCGGATTACTTTACTTTTCAAGGTATCGATAAGTGAAACTGTAATTAAAGATAGAACGAAGGTCGATTTCAAGAAGCGTAGCTTGTTGGGCCAGTTGGTGCATAGTTGAAGGTGAAAACCAGCGAAAAGAGGACGCGTTAACAAAGAAGGAGTGCTCAAGAGCGACGCTGGAACACAACTGAATTACTACATGGAAATGGTAAAAAAAGCAGGGTGCACACGTGCGCCAGCACCAACGCCACAAAGAGAAAAAAAACAATGCAATGATAATGCAGGAGCTGCTATCCTGCACGTGGCAAAACTTTGTTCCAATCATACAATTATATTCCCTTGCAGAAAACCTGACGGAGCTGTCACTGACCCATTCAATGCTTCACTTCTCGATTTTGAATGCTTCCAAGATCTCTAGATCCATTTGTGTTTTTCCACGGCCGATGATTCTGACATTGCTAAAGAGGGGAGTAGAGTTATCAGAAGTGTTTCAATGTTTCGGTAGATCGGCTGTGTTATCTAGCTTCAGTGAGGTGCGGTGCTGTCTTAAGCGGTCATTACTGCACTTGCCAGTTTGGCTGATGTAGGCCTTACCACATGACAGGAATAGAGAGTATACAGCATCGTTTGTACATCTGGTGAACATAGTTCGGTGCCTAACGTTGCAAATCTTTTGGTCCTTATTTGCAGTGATACTGGCAAAGAGTGACGACAGTTTTGTGGGCGCTGAAAAGACAACTTTGACTCCGTATCTCATGGCAATCTTTTTCACATTATGCAATATTTTGTGAATATACGGTATTACAGCCGGTCTCGGTTTCTGACTTGACGTTTC
Organism: Amblyomma maculatum; assembly: GCA_023969395.1. Taxonomy (NCBI): domain Eukaryota; kingdom Metazoa; phylum Arthropoda; class Arachnida; order Ixodida; family Ixodidae; genus Amblyomma; species Amblyomma maculatum. The sequence continues at coordinate 17,117 of JAJIZL010016159.1, read as the reverse complement.
TTCATTGCGAGGCATGTGCTGTACTTTTAGCTTACTTGATAGTGATTTAGCAACATAAATCAGGACTTGTTCAGGGTAACCCGCTGACCGCTAGCGACAAACCTGCTCAAGAAAATTATTCTGCAGAACGTGTGGGCAGCTTTTTCGCAAGGCAGTACCTAGGCAGAGGTTGACTATTCCCCTTTTTACGAGCTTAGAATGGGACAAGGTGTAGGACAACAGGCCTTCCTGGGTACTGGGAGCGTATTTCCAGCAAACGTGGCTATCGTCAGACAAGGTGAGGAGTAAATCTAAAGATCTGATGCTGTCATCAAGTGGGACCTCATGAGTGAAGCTCAAGTCAGTGGAAGTCTCTTTAAAAACCGGTAATATGTCATAGCAGTCGAATCGACGCTGTCAAAAGAATTTAGTTTTAAAAGGTATAAAAAGTCATCGACATACCTAAAAACCTTAATAATTCGAGAATCTGTGAGCTGGTCATGCAACACATTGTCAAAGCTAGACAAAAATATGTGGCACATATTTCTGTCTAGCTTTGGCAATGAGTCCTCTTTTCGCTGGTTTGCACCTACAACAGAAAGTCGATTTCTTGCATATAACATTCGTACTCGTGTCTTTTACTAGGACACCCGCATAAAGCACAGCAAGACATTGTGGAATGTAAGCAATAAGAAAAGAACTGGCTACTGAGACAATACACTGGAATGAGTGTACGATGATAGCCTATGTAGGGATGAGCCCAAGATATTGCTCTGCTTTGGACTGCAGCTACGAGGCTGTTTTAACGACGGCTCACGTACCCTTTGTCAAAGTGGGCCTTCTCAGGCAGTAACCTGTCCCCGGATCCTTTAAGTGGCGAAGCTGAAAACGGGAAGGTAGAAATTAGTTGCGATAGAAAGGAAATGAATGCTATGCGTTGTTTTTGCGATGATATTATTGGAGTCATAAAATCCAGAGGGCCCCTCACAAAATGGTTTACTCATGATTGATTACTGTACACTAGTGGGCCTCGTGTACGGTCATGTAGAGCGATCCTTTACAGCACGGGACTAAACGTTATTTGCTATGCGGGCCGCAATGAGAAAACTTCCTCTATCGTGGCTCAGGAGCCCGAACATAAAATAGTAAAAATACAAACAAATAATGATGAAATGAAAGAAATATGGCAATAAAATAAATATGCACTACAACAACTTCTACATTTCAGATCACACCTTCTTATTGTTCGTGGAAAAGAAAAATGGTGCGTGGCCGATTATGCCTAAACACCGGAAATATTTGACTTCTGGGTGGCTCGGAGTGAGGCACTCATAGACACAGCAATAATAAATACCACAATCGCCTATTCTTGAAAGAAAAAAGGGCTCACTTGAAAATTAAAAAGAGTGGGTTGTAGGCTCACTGCTCTTGTCCATGGAATCACTCTTTTCATTCGACGAGGTTCTTTAGTTAATTCTAGTTGCAAAACGAGTCTGGTGCTAAACTGACCCGTGAAGTTGGCTCTTACTTACGGAACAAGTACAAAGTTTTAGAGGTGACGGGACACGTGCCTGGGACCCCTGCTCTCCAAGGTATTACTAATTACTGCAGCTATTTCATCGTGGCTACATTAGCACTCTATAATGCACATTTTCAATGGCCCTTCCTGGCTCGCAGTTGTCACTAGTGAGCATATTGGGTATGGCTCGGGCCGGTAGTATCCAGAGTAGGCAGCTCAAGAGAGCCGAGTAGCTACAGGGCCTGTGCGCGGCGACAAAGCTGCAGGGTGGTGCTCTCACCGTTGGCGTCAAGTTGCGCTTCAGCAGTGGCATAAGGGTAACCCCTGCGGCAGAGCTTCCGAGCTGTGTTCAGCACGATCGAGTTTGAGCGCGACTCGACCTTTTTGCGTAACGCCGAGCGCAGCAGCAGGCAGTCGCCCACGGCTGCCAGCGGGTCCGAGGCACGTTGACGCGGATTCTCCTCTGGCTCATTCGTCACGTTCTCTGCGCCGCATAGCATTAATTATTCGGTGGAGCTGTTTCAAGGTCGAAGACAGTCTTATTTTGCTAGAGAAGGCAGAGCGCTGTGGAGTGGCCTTTTCAGGTGAGAAGGGTTTAAGGTTTCCTGGAGCAAGCGTACCAACAGGGACATCACAGATTCAGATGTGTGAGCGAGATTACAAAACTTTCTCGGATAAGGTGACGAAGCTTGCAGAGGTGAGGGGTAATTGGAGTGATATGGCAGGTCTCTTGGTCCTGCAATGGGTGTTAGGCTGATGATAATGGTGTTGATTTGGCGGATTTCTCCCGGCAACATAGGAAATCTTATTCACCGAGGTTCGCTTCAAAAACGCGGAGTGAGTGATGCCCAATTTTGCCGCGAGAAAGCTACTAGCACAACTGTTTCACAGTAAATTTCTTATATGGATTAGACTTTATTTAAGATAGAAATTATTTCTAAAACCCATCTCGAGCAGCCATATATACAGCTAAAATAGAAAAGTATACATCCATTTTTCGCGGCACAGCCGCTCTCCAGTGGTTATTTATTAGTAATGACTCCGTGTTTAAGAACATGAATGTACAACCAAGAAAATTGGACAACTCGCGATGCATAAAAAGAGCTGCTTTCTGATTTGCTGAGCTAAGAAGACAAGTCCAAAGAGGACAAGCATGAGCTAGCCCACATAAGCCATTTGACGTATTGGGTGCCGTTTTTACATCTAAAGTCAAAATTACTCTCCTTCTTCCAGGCCTATTGACATCACCACCAGCCTGACTAGAACCAAAGCATGGTAATGACCTGATCCAATTATTGTCCTGTACACAATGCAACCACCTGATTCCTGCACACTTCCTACCCTTATCCGCCACCTAACACTCTTAGGCCTCCTGCTAAGCGTACTCTTCTATGCAATCCAGTTTCCGTAACCTCAGCGACCCTCTGTTATCCTCCCTTCACATTACAAGCCTTGCCCATGCTCACATAGCCTTCTTGATTTCGACTAGAATACCATTAACTCGTATTGTTCTTTGAAAAATGAAGATTTAGGTAGTGAACACAGGCCGACTTGCTTTCTCTCAACGGTACTTGTATTATCACCCGTGGTAACAACAGTGGATGTTGTGGATGAAGATTTTACACAGGTGTACACGGGTGTACGCAGTTGAGGAGGTAGGTAACGACCGCGCACAGGCAGCGGCGGACGCGTATGTCTCGACGAGCTGAGTCGGCGAAGAAAGAAAGGAGCACAACGGGCAAAGGGCGCGTTGTACCTCTTCGCGGACAGCCTCAGTGAGGGCGCAGGGTGCCGTGCCACAAGCAGGCGGAAGCGGCTACTGTAGCTCGTCTAGGACAACATCGCGGAGGTTCGCGACGTTGAGGGAATCGGCCAGAAAGCGGGCAGCTGAGAGGTTCGAAATGCTGGGAACTACAGTATGGCGACAATAGCGGTCCGTCCGCGTAACCAAGGCTCGCTCGATGTTGATCGCCTCTGTTAAAATATCTACCACCGCTGTCGCGAATCTCGAATAAACCACAGAAAATGACGTCTGTAGCGCACTGCATGAGTGCGCCCCCCCCCTCGGTGAGTCAGGGGTCGATCCGGGCGCTAAGTCGCAAGACGCTCTGAACAAAACTTGTCACTGTTTCATCAGCTCGCTGGCCTCTAGTTTACAGGAGGTCCTCTGATCTTGTCGCCGATATTGATTGGCAAAAGTCATTCGTAGCCCCTCCTGACAGACGTCCCAGGATGTAAGGGAACCCTCTTGGATTTCATACAAGTGACGAGCAGGACTATCCGGGCAAAAATACAAATTCTAGGGACAGTGTTCATCAGTCTAACCACTGTAAAGGGTCATATGTTCGTACAGCTCAATCCAGTCTTACACATCTTCGCAGACGTACTTATGAAACTTAGTGCCGTGCAAGAAGTCATCAGTAGATTGACCACGGACGGTGCGAGACAAGAGCCCGTCTGCTGACACTGGGTCGTGGTCCTCCTCATCGAAGGGGCGACGACTGAACTTGGGAGCGGGCTCCGAGCAGCGGGCGGCGCTGCATTTACCCATACTTCCACCAGAATTTCGCGGGCTCTTTCGGTGACCCGAGACGGTAATCCAAAAGGACAAGAATATATGATAGGGTGTTCAAGCGCAAGCAGAACAGACAGGGGAGCTGGAGCCAAGCACAGCGGCGGCGGCCGATCGCACGCACAATCCGTGCTATCTTCCTCTTTACGGCCCATCCGCCCCATGCAGGCAGCAGCAGCAGCAGCTATTGTTACCACGGATTACAATATCATTTTTTTTTTCAGTTCATGCTTCACCGTGTCGACCTCAATTTAAGTTTAACCCTTCTTGTTAGCTTCTCCGTTTTTGTCCCATGGCTGAGTGCCGGCAAGATACAGCTTTTGTGCGCTCTCCTAGAGGCTTACTGCTAAAATCCGATTTATCCCAATCTGACTCTTCTACTTATTTAACTTTAGTATTACTTGTCAGCGCTGACTGCTTGCTCTTAGTAAACATGTTTCATTAGCGTCTCGCTACGTAACTGCAGAATAAACGTTCGCTGATCCTCCTTTACAATTCGTCCCCTGAAATAATTAGAACAGGAATAGGTTAAAACGAACAGCTAGCCAATGGTTTTACGAACACTTGTCCTGAGGACAGTTAAGATACGCCCTCCCACGTTTTTAAGCTGAACGCGCGAACGTCGACCACCGAGTCCATAAACGCCGTACGACGGAACCCAGCGGCGAAAGGAGCGATAATACGCGCGTGCGCGCAATGAGCACTCCGGGGCAGCTGTCCTCAGTCAGGCTGTTACGGGAACCGGGTCCAACCCCACCTGCTTTTTTGCGCGTTATCGCATTTCCTTCTGTTTCCTGCATGCCGCTGGGGAAAGATTAGAAGAGGCTACGTGGTACCACTTGCTTTCCTGTATAAGAGGAAGGTGTGAATTGATAAGCGAAGTAATCCCAACAGATGTTGTGAGATGACAGCAAGCAAAAAGAAGCAAAATGCCGATGAGCATGTAGTATATTCAGCGGGCGTATAGAGCATTCCATCCGGCGCTACCAACTGACCGCTTATTTATACCTTTATGGAAGCGTTCAGAAAAGAAAAAAGGATGATGGCGATAACGGTGCTCAAAAGGAGCAGGGGTGAGGTCACATTCCCAGAACAGCGTGGCAGAGGACAGTTTCACCGGAGTGCTCATTGCGCGCACGCGCGTATTCTCTCTCATTTCGCCGCTGTGCTCCGTCATACGGCGCTTATCGACTCGACGGTCGACGCTCGTGCGGTCAGGTCAATAAAGTGGGAGGGTGTACAGCCTCGTCCACTTCTAGCTATAACACGGTCACTGCTTTCAATGTGTCATTGCATCCGACCCGGCCACGCAGTAATCTAAAGTGGCTGGCCATGTGAAGCAGCACATCCGTGTCTCTGTGTGCTTGCATCGCTTTGCATCGATATCTGCCTGCGTCAGATACAATGTTGCTTTAAAAGCAGTGACCGTGTTCTAGCTAGAAGTGGACGACCCTGTACATCAGGTTGGTGCTTCATGCCTTTTTAAAGCGGACACACGCCCCCAACATCATTTCAGTTGCTTTCTGTTTTCGTCAGTGTTGTTAGAGTTATCAAAAAACATCTAGAGCTGACAACTCGAAAGCGTAAAACATAAGGCGGCATAACTTCCTGGTGCATAAACGCAAAACGTGGCTGAATTGTGAGACTGTTTTCGCAGGGAAAATAACGCCACAAAGACGCTTCGAGAGACAATACCGGTGCACAAACACTGGCCTCTTTTTTGTGATGCCACTCATAAAAAAGCTCGCCATAAATCAGAGGTACCCGGTAACCTCGCAGTCTGTAAGTTATGTTATCATATATCGACGCGTGATGCTGAACTACCAGGTATATAAAGCCTATGAAGGTTAGGAAATAAGTTCCACAAAACGTGTCATTGTGTGTACTTTGTGTGTCAACGGAGAGTGCACATTCGGGCGTAGTTATTGTGCAATGTGCTCGATATACGTGTCAAAATATAACCAGTGGGTACCACGTGCTGGCTACCAGGTTCTGGAAATGTCTCTTGTGCGACGTTGTAGCCGTGTAAATCCTTATGACTAGGGTTTACACAGGTACCTAGGATATCTGGAACAAATCAGCTGCTGCTCTTTTCTCTTTCTTTTCATTCTCTGCACACCACAATATAGTTCTACAAACCGGGATGTCTCCACGCAAGGAACTGCGTACGCTAGAAAGGGTCTAGACATGCACAAAAAAAAAAGCAGTTTCTCCGAGGTACCTTTGAAAAAAAAAAATGCAGCCCGACGCAAATTTATTTCATGCGGTTCATGTCGCTATGGCGTACCCTCGAATATAAGGCGCGTGTCTGCATGTTCAAGTAAAGGCATGCTATGGCAAGTGCACTACAAAATTGCGAAAAACAAAAACCTAGCCGCTGACCACCGCTTGGCTTGAGGTAGGTCGCCAGGACCTCTGACTGCAGCGGTATAGTCAGTAAGCACAAGCAACACCGACGCTGAAAAACCGCACGCGGTTGTTACTCTGAAACACGAGAAATGTGGCAGAATAGAGCCCCGCCAAAGAATCCCATCCAGCTCTCACCAATGACGACGCACGGGTCCCTGCGCGCGTCGTCCTGCGAGGGCCTCGCGTCACCGGCATCCTCAGGCATACCTGCGCTGAAGGACACTTTGAACTTCGAGCAGAACGCCGGCAGCCGGCCGCTGTTGAGTTCTGTGAGTGCGTGGGCCAGTAAATCCATCGCCAGTTTCGGATACGACTACTCATCAACGGGCACGGCGCGCCACGGCCAACGCAGTCCTAGTCTGAGCCGCTTTTGGCGCGCAAAACGAGCGTCCGGTCTTTGTGGAGGCAGATTGTTGTAGCCGGGAGAAGCAGACTCCTGCTGTGTGGGCAGCTCGCGTTGAGGCACTTGCAGAGGCGCAGCTCCCTGACGTCAATCTCGATGCGGTTTCGCCGTGGCTGAGATGCGCGCACATTCGAGGAGGACGTTGAAGCAGATTCTTCGTCTTCACTTTCCGCAATGGCAAGCTATTTTTTGCCTTTGAAGACGTCGCATTCCGGTCGCATTTGATAAAGAATAGCTTCGCCTTAGGCAGTTCGTTTTCCAGAAAACTGTTGCACAAATTTGGAGTCAACTTCTGCATGCTGCAAACAGTAAGAATTGTATAGGCCCATGCTGAATTTCACTGTGACCGCTTTACCAAGACTAAGCCTAGATTTCTTTAACATGGATTTTAAATGTGCGGAAACTGCGAACATCGTAATACGCTATTATGCGCACATTGAGAAGAATTATATAATATTTCAAGTCACGTCAAGTCAGGTTTATTTTCTTTACTACAGAGAAAGGAGGAGCCAGGTCTAAAAGCTGTGGAAACAGCTTGACGGGGTCCTGGCCCCCTTACAATAATTGGCAGAACATCAAAGAGGAGCACGTTTGTCTACAACCTGTGCAGCAAATCTATATATAAAATTATATGTAACATAATTTTTGTACATAACAAAATAAGACACTCAATTCAACACAAAGCAAAAACATAGAAGAAACACCCTTCAGTTCACAGTTCTAAAGCAAAGTAATACGAGGTAAGAAGCCTGAAACAATATTTGGATCACTACAGGTGCTAACGGCAAAAAAAAAGGTAATCTGGCGATTACTTCCCTTAACTGGATCAAATCCAGCAGCTTGTAATTTATTTAACAGTCTCTGTAGAGTGTAGCATAACGACTGAGTATAAAAATACGTACATTGAAGAATATATTTTCCTTTATGTCACGTTTATCGCTCTCGGATATTTTTTTAACTTTGCAACAGCTATAATAACACTGTCATTTGATTTGTATAAATATTTATAAGTTAATATGATCGTGTAATCAAAGAAGAACACTGACAGAACATTGTACTTCCGAAAAGGTTCTTTGGATGGATGGTAATAAGGCACGCCAGCTACATACCGTAATGCTCTTTTCTGCCATAAAAGTAATTTAGACAGGGTGGCTATCCCTGTGGTACACCAGACTGAGCTTCAGTATTGAAATAGTGACAGCACTAGCGTGTTATATAATAGGAGTTTTATTTTAGGAGGCAGCATGAATATCCGTCTGGCAATGGCGCCAACGGCTGATGCATTCTTAGATTGCACATAATCAGTGTGGTCCTTCCATGTAAGGTGTCTTAAAAATATTACTCCGAGTACTTTGATAGAGCGAACCATTTCAACTGCTTTTGTTCCTAAGCGCATGTTTATGTCATATGATAATCCCTTCCCTTTAGGCGTGTGTAACACCCCTTTTGTTTTCCTAGTATTTATTTTTAAGTGATTTGCTTTGACCCATACGTTCAAGTCCTGAAGTGCCATATTAGCGCATTCCTCTACATCGGCCTCAGTGCTGCCGGTCACGAAAATTGTGGTATCGTCCGCATAGGAATTAAACGTTACATTATGTGTACAGTGCGCTATATCATTAATGTAAATAAGGAATAACAGTGGTCCGAGTTTACTATTGTGTGGCACGCCGACATGAACTGATTTTAATGAGGATTTATGATTATAAATTCAACATATTGTGATCGATTCCTAAGAAAAGATTTAAGTTGCTCATGGGGTTTTCCACGGATGCCATATTTGGGCAATTTTAACAGAAGGATAGTGTGATTGGCAATATCAAATGCCTTTGAAAAATCAATATAATGCCCAATATAAATTTCCTTCGTGACTCACCACATAAGTACTGGAAATTTTTATCGAAAAAGAAAAAAACATTTACGCGCATTTCATGTCAAGGTGTGCAGCTTGCTGATAAATCGCAAATTTCTGAGGCATTCAATAAGTATTTTCATAGTGCGTTTTCCCATCATGATTTATTTGTTCAACCCAGTACCATGTCTCCCAACTCGACCCCCGACATTGTTTCTTCATCTGGCGTATTCTCCATGCTACTCAACCTCAAAACTAAAGTGTCCGCTGGACCTGACGGGATACCAAATATTTTTTTGCGCCGTTATGCAGAAGCCATCACAGAGTTCCTGGTTGTTATTTTCCGCAAATCATTTGAAACAGGAAACATTCCTTCCGACTGGAGGAAAGCGCGGATTGTGCCCGTGCTGAAAAAGGGTGATCCTGCATTTATTGCCAATTATCGTCCCATATCAATACCTTCCACATGTTGCAAACTTGCTGAGCATATCATAGCTAACTACATAACTACATTTCTAAACGATAACAAGGAGCTTACCCCCCATCAGCACGGGTTTCGAAAAGGCTTTTCCGCCGTCACTCAGCTAACTTCTGTCATTCATACTTTTGCAAGTGTACTAAATAGCGCTGGTCAAACGGATGTTATTTTTTTAGACTTCAGCAAAGCCTTTGATGTTATTTCTCATGCCAAACTAATTTACAAACTTGAACTTATTGGTCTTCCTAATTTCATAATTCGTTGGATTTCCTCATACCTTTCTCACCGCACACAATTTGTTTGTATTGATGATTGCTATTCAAACCACCTGCCGGTCACTTCAGGCGTCCCACAGGGAAGCGTCCTCGGACCTGTCCTCTTTTTGATATATATCAATGACATTACTAAGTTATAACTACCCCTGTTCAAATTAGATTATTTGCAGATGACTGCGTTTTATTTCACCAAATTACTTGCCAAGATGATCAAGTTTTACTAAGCTCCAGTCTTCAGAAAATACATACATGGTGTAATAAATGGGACATCAAGCTAAATTTAGAGAAAACTGTAAAGTACATGAAGATAACTAACAAAAAGGCTTCCTTCTCATTTCCTTACAATATTTCATCTCACCTTCTGACCGAAGCCAGCGAGTAAACGTATCTAGGAGTTACAATAACGAAAAACCTTAGCTGGAATGAACGTGTATCAAACGTATCCTCCTCAGCCTTTCGTAAACTCTGCTTTCTTAGACATAAACTAAAACGTGCCCCACTTGAACTTAAAAAATTAACCTACATTTCAATAATAGAGCCATCGCTAGAATATGCGTGCACTGTCTGGGATCCCTACACTAAACGTAACATCGAGGCCCTTGAAATGATTCAACGCAAAGCCGTCCGTTTTATTTTTTCGAAGTATCGTGTAAGTGACTCACCAACGACCCTCATGAGAACTCACGGTATTGAAACATTACAGCTGCGCCGGAAAATTCAAAGGCTGAAACTACTTTTCTTACTAAAAAACCATAAACTGTCTATGAATGCAGACCCCTTCCTTAAACCTAACACTACGCGCCAAACACGAAATCATCATGCACAATCATTAACCACTTGCAGTGCTAGGATTAACGCCTTTAAATACTCATTTTTTCCACGCACCATTGAGGAGTGGGACAGGTGTCCGCCAGATCTTTTAACCAGAGCTAATTCTTTTGACTCAATGTTTTCTTCACAGCATTTAAATTGAGAGCTATTGATTTCTACGTTTACTTTTTGTATTTTGCATCTGAGCCTTGTATTTATTGTTGTATTTTGTGTTACAACTTGTATTCAACATTTTTTCAATTTCGCTAATCCTGTTCTTTTTGCATATATTATGTATTCGCTCCTCCTGCTTGGGCCTACTGTAGGCCTGAAGTATGTTCTAAATAAATAAAATAAATAAACATATTCTGTCTCTTCCGAAATGCTTCAATTATGATTTCCTTTTGTTTAAGAGGGCCGTTTCGGTTGATCTATGCTTCTTGAAGCCATGCTGGTAATCAAAAAGAATATTATGACGGGGCAGAAACGATAGAATTCTGATGTGCACTATTCTTTCAATGCCTTTCGAAAATACAGGTAATATTGAGATTGACCGATAATTAGTAAAAAGTGCCTGATCTGCAGATTTGAATACAGGTACTACACGTGCACTCTGCATTGCCTGCAGAAACACCCCTGTAGATAAGGTTAGGTTACATATATATAGGTGATAACAGGACAAATTGTGCCAAGCACGTATACTTCATAAGGAAGCACTTGCATGCCACATACGTTCCCGGATTTACTATGTTTAATAGCCCTGATACAGAAGGATACTTCCGCGCAGTCAGTTGGAGAGAAAAAGAGCGAATCGCTTATTTCGGACCGAGAAAGAAAATGTTCCGCTCCGCATGTGTGCTTCTTAGTAGATTCATCACACTCATTGCCTTGTTACACAAAAACAGCTCTTTAAAGCGTCAGGGCGGTCATTTAACCGCATTCCTTTATGTATAAACATGCCGGGTATGGTCCCTTGTGCACCTGAATACAATAGCGAGTTTAGTTTTCGCCAAAGTACATTGGAATGCTTTATGCTATTGTTAGAAATAGATATGCAAAATATGTGTTCCTTGCTTCACGTAGTCTTGATGTAAGCTTGTTTCGGTATTCTTTGAATTCAGATAGAGCGTGCATGTCATCGTCTTTTATAAACTTTGCATAGAGGGCATGTTTATGATTGATCGAGTTCAGTAATTCCCGCGTTAACCAAGGTTTCCGAGCCCTTTTCTGTTTTCTTCTTGGCAGCATTGGAAAGTTTGCATCATATAGAGATTTCAACAGATCAATGAACTTACACTATGCTGTATCGCTATCTTGTGCACTATAGACAGGGTTACAGTCTTGGTTACTAACAGCAGGACGAAACGGCTCTTAAGTGCAGGAGTTATTTCTTTTATATGTGTAGGCTTTTGGGCGTTCCTAGTTACCACATGAGATTTTCTGACTAACAAACCTATTGCAAAGTGGTCACTGAGGTCAGTGCATACAGCATTCATGGTGGTTAGGTCTGAGTTAATATTTGTTATAAATACATCCTGTAATGAGCAACTATCAGGAATTATACGAGTTGGTTCCGATATAATATTCCGAAAACCGTTTGAATTCACATCATCACAGAGCTTTTTTGGGGCATTTGTAGGTACACGCATATTCAAATTTATGTCTCCGCCCAAATAAAAATCTAAGTTATTGTCTATCACATAGCCAGATACGTTTTCAAGAAAATTAAAGAACATGTCGAAGTCACCGGTAGGCGGCCGGTAGGCGGCCGGTATACGACGCAGAAAATATTGTTTTTGGAGCGCAAAGTAAGCACATCATAATCTATAGCGACTACACAAAACTGACCGACCTCCTCACATATGTTTTCTTTGACTAAAAGAGATACCACCCCCTCGCCTATCTGTACGATTTCGACAAAAGGACAGATAACCAGGTGGACCGAACACATGTGATTCCTTAGTATACCATGTCTGGGTGATCATGATAACAAACAATATTACACAAAATATCTCAAGTATGAGTGTCAGTTCTTCTTCCGTGTTTGCTACAGATCGCATATTCTTTTTTTTTTCATCTAGCCGCGTGCTTTTCTTTATCTGAAGTTTTAACTTCACATGGCTGAACAACCATGAAAAGGAAAGAGCCTTGAAAGTACGACTGCTAGCATTGCTTAACTATTATAGCTAGGACATCAGTGTGCCCGACGCACAATACAGTCGAAGCATGTGCTTGTCTGGCATACATTTTTCCATGCCGTGTCCACAGATATTTTCAGCCAACTGCTTTTCATGTGCAGGTACTCTGACAATGAGAAGATGTGGCACCATGACTGTAAGCAGTACAGAACAAGAAGCTGCCTTTAAGATGATCTGCGGGTGTATTGACTGCTGCGGTGCAATCTTGTGAATGGCCAGGAAAAACATCAAAAATATTGTGGTAAAAATATGACAAAATATTCTGTAGTTTGGTTGTAAATGTCAGAGTTTTCTGTAGTTCTGTAGTACTTTTCTGTAGTATTGCAGATTTTTCTGTAGTAGTTTTTTGTTGTCTATAGTTCTGTAGGACTTTATATTGTAACTATCGAAAATTCTGATGTTACTATAGAAAGTTATGTTGTCAAAATAAGATTTCTGTTAAAAAGCGGGGAGAAATTCTGTCGCAACAGAACATTTTCGGCAGGTTTTTTGTGACTGGGGTGTAAAAAAGGTAATAAACAACGTCGTTAAAACATGGACTTGTCTTGAATTTCTGAACCTGGATTTGAAGTCGACATATTTACTTTGTAATTAGCGAGCAATGCCTCTTGTGGAAATGTGAAAAAAAATGCCTTCAAAATTTTGCCATATCATTCTGCTGTCTTCGGAGGTGCAGTTGAAAGTATTCACACCTGGACATTGCTTGGTGAAATTATTTTCTCTTACCGCTAACTATATCGATTCTTTTGCGGCAGCACCCCGCCGGGGTGGCGCAGTGGTTAGAGCGCTCGACTACTGTGCCCAAGGACGCGGGATCGAATCCCTGCCTCGGCGGCCGCTTTTCCACGGCGGTGAAAAGCTAGCGGCCCATGCGCTTTGCGATGTCAGTGCACGATAAACAACCCCAGGTGGTCGAAATTTCCGGAGTCCTCCACTACGGTGTCTCATATCCTGAGTCGCTTTGGGACGTTAAACCCCAAAACCAAACAAAACCAAATCTCTTGTGGAGGATGCTTCTCCATCAAATAACAATACGCCCCTAACCTTTCGCTAAGACTGTTTGTAGTGAGAGCTACATTCGCCACAGTCTCGTCATTTCGCCGTGCCTCTTCGTGCCTGTCCGTCCGTGTCCGAAAACCGGAGAAAGAAAAAGATGTACTCGTGAGAAGCGGTAGCTGGCAGCTGGCATGGCCGAGCTCCAACTGGACGTAGGGTTTCCTGCCATTAATTTTGGCAGGAGCGGGCAACTCGGGCCTCTCCTTTAACATGGGAGGGTTATATCGCAATCAGCCTGCCAGGACACTTGCTTTCACGTAATGCCTAGGCCCCGCAGGCATGTTGATACGGATCGGTTAAAATGGGGCTTTATATTTTGGCTGGTAGCTTACGCTACCCCTTCATCGCGAAGGTGGGAGTGAAAAAAGAAAGAAAGAGGTGCCGTAGTGGAGGGCTTTGAACCACAGAGCAATATAGGCTTTCGCCTCAACGTACTTTAGTGGTAAAAATGTCCCCTATGTCACAAATAAAGATGAAACCACAGAGTAAGCAATTATGTCTTTACTTTCAAGCCAAATATAAGCGTAGCCATACATATAGCTCTCGAGCAACTCCAGCTTTAGCCACAAGCTAAACCACAGCTACTTTTTTATTTGTAATGATGAAAAAGGCATTGTCATAAATAAATCACAATATGATATGCGCTTAATTCTACTTAATAAATAAGAATGAAGGTTCGTTTAGACTCTGTTTAGGTATTTTTTGTCTACGAGGTAGTTGTCACGGTTGGAATGTATTTCGGTAACAATGCTGGTGACGACAAAATTTAATAAGAAACGTGAGCCTTAATTGTGACATTCTAGTGATGGGTTTGCTCGTGGATGCGTGTAGAGGCCGGAAGGCTATGCTTCCCGGCGAATACCAAAGCTCAGTTCACCACCTGCTATTGGGCAGCCGGACTATAACTGGACACCACAGCCTCCCATCGCTCTAGGTCTGTGAGCCGAATGAGCTAAGAACACGAATGAAGAATATGCTCAAAATGAGCCTTTGGAGCGCAACATACCGTGCATTTCGGCACGAGCAGTCCCGGATAAATTAGGGCTAATTAGGCAAGTCAGGGAAAGGTACGGGATGGTAGCTGGCGTCGCGTCACCTCCTGCAATTTAGTGGCAGATTTATGCGGATGAAATACTTAAGATGTCGGTCATGGTAGTGCAGAATGATCTCATGATAAGCGATCATAAGACCTTGAGCGTTTGGGGTTGGCGGCTCTTGCTCGGCAGACAAAACATCGTGCTAAAGAGTGAGCCGCCTCGTCACCTGGGTGGCCGACGTGGGTCGGGGCCCAGATAATTTGAATAGGTCGAATGGGGGCAGAAGACCGGCTGAGAAGTTAGAAAGTATGTTACCAAATAAGGCCCTTCGCAAAGTATCGGACAGCAGGGTTCCATCATCATCATCTTCATTATCCTGACTATACCCACTGCAGGGCGAAGGCCTCTCCCAAATTCCTCCAATTAACCCTGTTCTCAGCGAGCTCCATCCACTTGACCCCTGCGAATGTCTTGACCTCATGCGCCCACCTAATTTTCTGCCACCCCTGCTACGCTTTACTTCCCTTGGAATACAGTTTGTTCCCTAATCGACCATAGGTTATCATTTCTTCGCGCTAGATGTCCTGCCCATCCAATGATTTCCATTAAAATGTCATTGACTTGAGTTATTCCCTGACAGGTTACTACCTGTCCTAAATATATATATTCGCCTACCACTTCTAGTGCTTCGCTACCTAACGTTAACTGCTGTTACTTCCCTAGTCTTCTGAATATTGGTTTTCAAGCCTACCTTTTTACTTTTCCTGTCTAGTTCATTATTAATTTAAACAGGGCGAACACGAAGACAAAGGACAAGATAAAAAAAGCCACAGTACAAGCGCTTGTACTGTGGCTTTCGTTTATCTTGTCCTTTGTCTTAGTGTTCGCGCTGTTTAAATTAATAATGAATAAGTACCAAGTCGCCCAACAAAGTATCTTGGTTTCCATGTCTAGGCCATCAATCAACCTTTGCGATTCGTCCCCTGAGTTACTTAGCAAGGTAATGCCATCAGCAAACTGCAGATTACTGAGGTATTCTCCCTCTACTCTTATCCCTAACTCCTCCCATTCCAAGACTCTGAATACTTCTTCTAAGCAAGCTGTGAATAGTACTGGGGAGATCATGTCTCTTTGCCTAACACATTTTTATAGGAATTTTGTTACTTTCTTTATGCAGAACTATGATTGCTGTGCACCCTCTACATATATCTTCCAGCACTTTCACGCACTGCTCGTCTACACCCTGAATTCGCAACGTCTGTAGGACTGCCGAGGTTTCTACTGAGTCAAATGCTTTTTCGTAATCAATGAATGTTATGTATAAGTTGCCCTGATTCTATTACCGATTAGTTTGGTAAATACCTTATACGTAACAGACAGTAAGCTAATTGGTCTGTAAATTTTCATCTTAGCGTCCCCCTTCGTATGAATTAAGATAATGTTTGCGTTCTTCTATGGTTCCGGTATCGTCGATGTCACCAGACATTGCGTATTCACGGTGGCCAGTTTTTCTAGCACGATATGAGATTATCGTGCTAGAAAATGGGATTATACATTTTAGTAATGTTGTCTACTGCCACCTCCTCCGCTTCCGCAAAAGTGGAGGTGATCACAGTTCCTGCCGTAAGAGAGGTGGAAGGGTTGGGCACTACGGTCAGGGCTAAGGCGGAAGTAGAGGTGTTAGAGGTAACGTAGACGGTGTTTGGCTGTGTGTCATAGTTTTGGTGTATATAGGGCTGCAGCCATGCAAGCAGCACCATGCGCTGCGTGGTGTTCGGAGTCGATGTTTTTGGGGAGGGGCTGAATGATGAGAAGTTTGCGCTTGCAGGGTTGGAGGGAGAAAATGTGGGATTAATATCCAGTGGGTGTAGGCTAATAGCGTTAAGAATGTGACAGCCGGCTAGGATGGAGGAATAACGATCAAGTTGGGAAGATCGATGGGCACCGGTGTGCTCGGCGAGGGTATTGTGTGCACCCATCTTAAGAAGGCGCTCATTCGACATTGCTCATTCGGCGGGGATGTTGAAGGCCGTCTTGTACCCTCTATGAGTAAGGCAGTTTCCCTTGTACCCCTCAATTCGAAAAAGGAAGAGATAGAGGGACTTGAGGCCTGACAAAAGCTTCAATAGCATTTGTGATACCTCTGTTAGTGTCATTAGACTTCGCTATAAGCAGTCTGGTTTAACCGTTTTGGTGACCTGAAGCTTTGTATCAGTGACAATCTTCCAGCCTTTTCATGTGTCACACGACCTAAACGTGTGACGTTTAAAACAACAGCGGAAAGGACGCGTTCAGGACGAGGGTGTAAACACAATTGACATTTTCTTTACTTGGTAAACTGCCAACAAGAGAACTGGGCGCACATGCGCGAGAGCAACCACGAACGCCCCCTACAAGTCACCGAGTATAATTTCAGTTGTGTTTTCAGCGTCATTCTGTGCACTTCTTCTCTACGCGAACGCGCCTTCGCCGCTGCTTTCTCTTCTGCACTATGCGCAATCAGGTCCATCAAGCTACGCTTCTTCAAGA
>JAJIZL010016158.1:116893-131383 GCA_023969395.1 Amblyomma maculatum | reverse complement strand
CAATAATGGTTGGTATTGCTGGCATTATTGCTTTCTTTATTTGTGGCGCTAGGTAAATGGGTTATAATGAAAAGTTTCCAGCTCATTGTAGCGGCGGCCGCCAATTATTCCCACATTCTGCTGAAATAATTCAGGGGGGGGGGGGGCACTTACGTCTTTGTAGGTGCGGTAATGCGAAAGCACACAGAGGCGTCCTGCGTTGGCTTTGGTTTGCTTGTTTTGTAGAATCTGGATTGAATTTTGACTCTGACTTGGATTAGGTCTGTGTGTAAAGTCGCTAGTAAATATGCACTGTCATTAAGGCGCTATAGCATACTGATCTTGACTGGTTTCGGTACTCTGTTTTGTAGATTCTCAATTGAATTCATCGCATTAACTTGAATTCGGGACATGATCAATGCTGCAAGTCATTTTGTATTGTCATTGAAACATTACACCTAATTCATTATGACTGGATTCGGCATTGCTTTGTTATGTGGGTTCTCGATAGAAATTTTTGCTATAACTTGCATTCAGCCTATTACTAATGCGGCTACTTATGAAATGTCATTAAGTCATTGCAAGGATGTAATCCTAACTGGATTCAGTATTTTGTCTTTTATGTGTTCCATGTGGATTCTGTTGTATTCGGTTTATATATGTCTTTCGGTAAAGCATTCCGCGCAGAGTTGCTTTCTGCGTGTGCCAATGAATAGACAAGAAAGGCTTTCGCCTTAGCACTTTTCGGCTCAGAACACTTCGACTTTGAGCAATGGTGCTGCATCCGCGAAAGTGCTTACCTAATTGATGCGCGAGCGCTATGCTGTCTCTGCCCACTGCTTTCTATCAGATACATCATGAGTGATGCTAGGGATGTACGTACGTGCTACTAAACCAGGATGGCATTCGTTCGGCGCACGCAAACTGGTCATTGACACCGGATACTATTGAGGTTCAAGGTTCTCAGAATAGCGATCTGGTATGTTCACGTGAATCTTTATCATTTTTTATTCAATAATAGATAGCATTTTAAACATTAGAATGATTTACTTAGCCTTAAAGTCACTTTATTCAGTGTCTATGCCATAATTTTAATAAGACATGGTGGAAGTTAAACTTGAAACCTGAAAGATCTAACAAAATATTTGAATTCGTGGTGCGCCTCATTAACAGTTGGCATACTCACTCGCTTATGGAGAAAAGTAGGAACGAAAATGCCAGGAGTAAAAGGCGAGGGATCATATTTGCCAGGAGTCTCTGCCTATAAGAGATATTTTTTTAAGCAACTTGTGTTAAATAAATAGTCACAGTATAAGGTTTTTAAAGTCACTCATTCACCTTCCCTTAATATAATTATCAATGTTAAATACTTCCTGTTATATTGGTATTGGGCCGTGGTTTTTGTACAGAGGCAAAAAGACCATATTTGTACAGGGAACGGCCGAGCACATGCCTAAAAGTACATCACAAAACGATGGTGCGTACTATGAAGTCGGCGATGTTCAATGCTCCAAATATTATTTGCAATCTGGTCCATTTGAATTTCTATATATAACTTCCCCTTATGGCGCAGCGAATATTACGTTCGATAACAACGGGACCTTGAGAGAGGCCGCCTAAAAGCAGATACCGTTGGTGTCGCGGTGCGGCATGATTGCACTCTTACAACAATATC
Organism: Amblyomma maculatum; assembly: GCA_023969395.1. Lineage (NCBI taxonomy): Eukaryota > Metazoa > Arthropoda > Arachnida > Ixodida > Ixodidae > Amblyomma > Amblyomma maculatum. The sequence goes on along the minus strand of JAJIZL010016158.1, from coordinate 129,729 downwards.
TTCTCAATTATATATGCAGAAAGCGTTATGGTAATAATGATTGTCTCAATTTTACTGAAGTTTTAGTATCGTTCTTCTAGCAGAAAATTTGATAACTTGAACATTCATTTCCAAGCCAAATAAGCCACAGTCATGCATTTCATGCTCTCATCACTGGCGTTCTACTCACCGCTACTTCTTATGTCTACAGATCTCGGCTTCTAGAGTGTATAGAAGAGATTACTGAAAACGTTTTCGCATGTGCTCTTGACTCTCCTATTGCGTCGTTTCCAAAGCCTATTGCAAAAGAGCGCCTGCAAGCTTTATCGAGGCAAAATTTCTTAACTCATTAAAAATTCAGCAGTCAAGTTGCTGGCCACGTTGCACAAAAATGATTAATTTCCTTGTTATACTGCGTTGCTTCAGTTCCGACAATTAGTCTGTGCATTGGTGACAAGTGTGGGCTAGACTAGGGCACTCGGATCTACATGTAAATATGCCTAATTCTTTTCATGTATGCCAAAATATATGGGTTATGTTGGTATTAATATGTGCATGAGCAAACCAAGCGAATGTTAGGTTAAATATTGGTTCTACAATTTATTCCGTGTCTCGATTTGGTACTGTAACTGTTCTGCGCTTGATGGCACAATTACACAAAAGATGGTCGCAAATACGTGGGCAGCCACGAAGACAAGGCACTAACTAGGGTCCTTGTGCTTTGCTCTATAGAATTTCTCTCTGTAAATAACTGGTCCACATCTACTGCTTTGGCACTTGGAGTGAGCACTACATTGCATTCCGACATTACAGTGCAGTGAGGTAGTCTCGAAGATGAGCATGGCCGGCCACCAAATAGGGCCGTAAGTTTGATGTAGACGAAAAGCTAGGCGCCCATGTGCTGTGCGATATCAGTGCTCGTTAAAGAACCCCGGGTATACGGCATCTCTCATACCTTGATTTGTTTTGAGGCATTAAATCCCACATACCAAACCAAACCTAAGGCCATTATATTTGCTTCCTAGGAGCGTCATAGTATCCATTAAAAGTAAGTTGAAGTTGGTGCAAATATTACTGGAAAACGTAATCAGCATGTAGAACACAGTTTAAAAACAGAATAGTTAACTCTTAAACGCTAGTGTAGAACGAATTGCTTTAACCATTCTTGAATATTTTTTTTCTACTGATAAGGATACACATATTAGGAACCACTGTACAAAGAAAGCAGCTTAAATAACTAGGCACTTCAAAATCCGGTGGAACGAACCTGTATATTTCGCTTATTTGGTTGATACCTGATTAAATTTCATAGGTATAATTTATCGGATGAGTGTCTCCATTTCATGGGCCGATAACTCTCATACATTGTGTTTTGTGATAGGAAAAGCAACCTGAAGACTACATTTGACATTTAGACTGTTGGCTCTAGCGATGCTTTCTAGAGAATACCGCTCCAATTATATTTATTGCATCGAAAAGATGAGCCAAGAATGAAGCAAAAAGATTCCTACAGTGTTAACACAATATCCAGGCTAATGCTTAGCGCAATAAAATCTGCAAGAAATCGAGGAGCTACAAGTAAATGATTGCATTCGATACTGTGTAGTGAAAACAAAAAAACGCAAGCTTGGCCCGCCCAAACCTACATAGTTTAAACAGACTACATCCTCGAGAATAAGAAACGTCAGCGCTGTATTCAGCAGCTGCATCTCAGTAATTTCGACCTTTTGACAACAAAGCATTTTTTGGTTTCTGAGTTTCAATATTAAAAATTTAGTCGTGCTGTAGGAAACGCCGTATAGCACGTATTTTGTGTAGTTTATACAGGACCCTAGTCATTTCGCCTACATGGGGGGCCAAGCAATCATGTGACGCAGAGTGTGACGAAGTAGATGTAATCTTATCCTGCAAAGAGTCTTCCATGTTGCCAAAATATAGTTTTTCAATTTATTCTGAGTATGTTACAGCTTGGAGATAACACGATTTTTTCGGTGCACGTGTATATAATGCCTGCTTAAATCAGAGGAACCAGCAGTAAATTTTGTACATCTCTTTTCTGGCCGTTTAACCGGTTTAGCCTTGATTTTGTTGTATAAAGGAGCTCGCGGAGTGTTCACAGCGTGGGGCATGTGTAAAGAAATTTGCGTTCCATGAACAAAATTTAAGAATGAGTATTATGAGAAACGAGCGGCGAGTAGTGATATTGAGCCGTAAGCATTTTATAGTTTTCTAGTGTAGCAGTTTTTAGAAACATCGCAAGAAGATTTGAGATACTATTCCCTTCGTATAGTCTGCGACAAGGAAGTAATAAAGGAGAACCGCAAAATATTAACAATTACATGAAGTAACAATTCTGGCATGCCCTGCGCGATAACTTACTTCAACCCACTCTACAGAGCATATATGTTCACAGTACTTCAGCTCCGCATAGAATGGCAGCACGAGAAGGCACATCATGAATGAAGAATGGCAGTATTGTTTAGAGGTCACACCGAGGCGAATGAGCATAGAGCAGATAAAACGGACTGCAGCCAGTTATTTTGTGCTGGGCTGTGTTTGTGTGGCTAATCCAGTTCCAGTCCTTATAATATGCAGCAACTTACATTGCCAGAATGGTGGCGAGCGTCCGATTAGTGCACTGTACCACACTGTTCGTTTGGAGATGATATAATATCAATTGGTGAACATTGCAGGCGCTGCGGCGAAGGTCTCCGAGAACGTGCGTTGTGAAATGGCGTCCACGGTCACTAATGAGAGCTGCAGGAGGGCCGTGCCGAAGAGTGACGAATTGAAGTAAGAAATGAGATACTTCAGATGCAGTAGCGGAAGATATCACGGCTGTCTAACAATAACGGGTTAAATATTCTATGCACATTAGAATCCATCGGTTTCCTTCAGAAGACCGTGGAAAAGGTCCAAAAAAATCAATGTCAGTTTGATCGAGCAAAACTGCTGGAAGTGTGACTGGCCGATATTTTCCCGCTGGACCTAAAGTCGGTAGCCTAAAAAGCTGGCATTGCACATAGCTGGCTACATTGTGCTTGATAGTTGAGTGCATCTTTTACCAGTAAACTCTATGTGCGGTGGAGTGTTCGCGCCACACCCATGTACCCAGATGTTGCACTGTTGTGAGTGTTTTTCAGAACTGTGATGTGTAGGGTTTCTGGTATGACAAGAAGCATGCGTGCTCCGGCAGAAGTGAAACTCTTCTTATATATCAATCCCTCGCGAATGCAAAAAGTGTTCTCTATATAACCTTTGGCGGCATCAAACAAAGAGGTTATTTTTGATCTGCGTCGCCCAGTTAGAAAAACTCAAAGATCGGGGAACGCATGTGAGAGTGAAGCTAAGTATTCAACAAAGTTGTCTGCATATGTCGTTTGCAAAACGAAAGACAATCATCACCTGCCTGTTTTTGGTCCCTTTTAGGCACCATATTGAAATTAAACACTTGTTAGCACACAGCCCATCGAGCGAGCCGCCCATAGGGTTCACAAATACTCGTTAGCCAGCAAAGCGAATAGTGATCGGCATGACGGCGAAATAGTCCCCTTATAGATAGAAGCGAAAGAACTGTGCCGCGCAAACAGCAGTGAGACAGTCTTGCTCGGTAACTCTTTAAGGTCGTTCGCACTTAATTTGTATAAGTTGTATGACGTTGTATGAGTACAGCACTACTTGCAATACCGGCACTACTTGCCGTCATTGTGAACTTCAATATACCCCTTCTAATTTGTAAACAATGTGACATCAGGGAGGTAATCGGCTTGATTGGCGAAATCGTAAATATTAGCCTGGTCTCCCTGCTACTAGGACTATTGGGGAACTGCCGCGTTTCTGTACACGTTTTGCTTCAAATTGTATGCTAACCATTTTTAGATCCGGCCTAATATGCACCACACCTTCCCTAGTGAAAAATTCCGCATCGCGCCAAACGGGTGTTAACCGGTTCTTTATTATCCCGTATATATGTCACACCAGTGTGACCAGTGCTGTATGAAGCTTAAAAGGTTTATACCGGACAGATCATTTCCGGTATGCATCTCAATCCGGACGGTCCAACGGCTGTGGAGCTATAATAGGGCAGACCATTTCCTGTATGCAACTAAAACAGTACACCCCAGTCCGGTATGGATATGAAACAGGAAGGACCAGCCTTGCATGGAGCTCATATACAGGAGAGGTCCTGTCCGGTTTAACTGAAACCGGACAAACCTGCCATGAATGGAACTGGTACGGGACAGAGTATTTCCGCTTATCAACGCAAGGAGGGCCGATCGTCAAGCTCAACCAGAATGACCACATCGGAACATGCCTTCGCGCTATATAAGCAGGCAACCATGCATATTACATGTTACAACTTGTCTGTATATGTAGACTATGCGTTGTTTCACAAATACCTAGAAGATACAAAGCCGTGGATGTGCGCGCTAGCAAGTACTATGCGCATCTCGTTACTTTTGCGCGTGTAACCGTCGCTGCAGATTGTACGATCGTGCGGTGCATCTTCATATCTGCGACTTTAGATCTGCCATCTTCAATGTGAAAGTGCGAGCAAGAACGTAGCATTTCGTTAGCGAGGATAAATAAAACACATCGCTGACCATCAAAATATGCACATATTTGCCGGATATTGGGTGGCGCTTCCTACAGTGTTTACGTATTGAAAACCCTTGGTCGGATGTGAAATCATTGACGTCGCTACTCCGCCGGCAGCAGGTGAAGCTAAAACAAGCAGTATTGCAAGTGTTGGTGTACCGCATAAATCTGTATGTATATGTAGCAAAAATTACATGCGTTCAAAGACGACGACTGAACGCATCAGCACTAGTAAATTGCGACATTCTGACATTTGCCTGAAAGAAAGCAACGCGTTGTAAAAATACGGGACACGGATCACCCTTCATGATAGCCAGGAAAAAGATTCAGCGTGTTTAAAGGGCGACCACAAATTCTACACCCCACAAAAAACACAAAGTATGTAAAAGCAATTTCGACTACATAAATAGAAATACAACCTCCTTTCACCCATTCCGCCATGGTGTAGTGGTTAGGGTGTGCGCTTGTTGATCGTGAAGACCGAAGTTCGGATCGCTACGTGTGGAGTTTTCATTTTTTTCTATTTTTTTTTACGTTTCCAAATATACCCGTGTTGTTTTATAGCTCGGCATGCTAAGCCTGGCGTCGCCTTTTTTTACGTTTTTTTTTTCAGAAACGAAGATCACGGACCATACAGGAATTTCCGACTTCACATTTCCGCACGGTTTCATGGCGGTTCAGCCTGTATCAATTAACCAGAAACTGGACGAACTCGTCATTTTTGTGATACCGTGCAGAGTATGCCCGCTTGTGAACAGAAGCCGGGCCGATTGATGAAACTCAACCAGAATGACCATGCCGGCGCACGCCAGCGCTTTTAACTAGCGTGAAACCAAACATACTATACATCTCCTTCTGAATATAAAGAGCACGCTTCGTTTCACAAATACCTCAAAAATATGAAGCCGTCGAAGTGTGCGCTAGCACGTATAGGTGCATCACATCGCGTTTGCGCGTGCAACAGTGGCTGCAGCTCGTACGATCTTGCGGTGCATCTTCATATCTGCGACTGAAGATCTGCCGCCTTCAACGCGAATGTGCAAGCACGAACGTATTGTTTAGGACAAGGACAAGTATATGCTCGAGAAAAAATAAACGTCGCTGACCATCGAAAGATGCACACATAGCCGCATACCGAAAGACGCTTTCTAGAATGTTTACATATTGAAATCACTAAATCAGAACTGTATTCATTGTCGTCGCTTGTTCGCTGGCAGTATGTGAAGCTAAAACGCGCAGTGTTACACGTATTAGTGCACAGGATATTTCCGTATTTAGGAAAACTTACAAGCGTTGGAAGACGATGACAGAACACTTCAGCACTAGTAAATTATAATATCCTGTGGTTGGCCTAAAATAAAGCGACGCTTTATAAAGATACGGGACATTGATGAAGCTTTGTGATAGCCTGGAAATAGATTCAGCACGTTTAAAGGGCTATCAGTGATCTACGGCCACAAATTTCATAGCCGAGCAAAATATACAAATTACGAAAGCGCAAAATTAGCTACATATTCAAAAAAATACAACCACTGTAACCATAACCCGCCGTTGAGCATTAGTTAAAGCATCCGACTCATGACCGTGTAGACTGGTGTTTGAGTCCTGGTTGTCGCCATCGGTTCTTCTATTTTTATTTATTTTTAAATGGTAGTCGTGGTATGTTATATTGTTGCATGCTTTTTTCAGCCTGGCGACGCGGTTTTTACGATAACGAGGGTCACCAAAAATACATGAAATTCTCAGGATGAACTTTTTAGTTACGTATTTGAAAGACATTGGACTCCTTGACAAACTCTAAATTCGCTTTGCATGTTACCCACAGGCATTTGCAAGCTGTAAAATTTATAAGCACATTTGTCGGATTATGAATTTCATCTCTTTTTATATCATTCCTTCACGAAGCACCTTAACACGTATTTAATGACCGCATTTTATCTTCCCCTTCATTTCGTTTAATTTCCTACCTATCCTTTTTCAATCTTTCCCCCGAATACCCCTTCCTACACTGAGTAGCATAAAAGCGAAATTTATACGCCGGCAAAATTCTCTGTTTTCCATTAAAGGGTCTCTCTCTATCCGTCTTCGCAAAGCAAAAACCTCGTCACGCAAGCTATACAATACCAGAGATGCATGATAGGGCCTTTCGCGTTCTGCGTTCTTGATTTGCACGCGAGGCAAGGTAAATCATTGCCTTGGCCCCAGTCTTCTTAATCATCTGTAGTCATTGCGCAATTATCCGTTCCAAACATATTTTAGCACGAGAGTTAATTAGTACAGGAGGCCGACATCAGGGATGTACAAGTGTGCGTGGAAATTCGTATTCGAAGACAAATAAAGATACTGTTATAGACAGGCTTGAGCAAACGTTTCAAAGTGCTGTTAATTTATTACGTCAAATACTCGAACAATGCTGAAAACAGATTATACTGCATCGGAATGTTTAGGATTTTACTAAAGCTTCAACGCATTGCCACGTAAAAAGCTAATTTATAAACTGAATTTAACTGGTCTACCGGTGTTTCAAATCAAATGCATTGCTGCATATGTCTCTAACAGAACTCAATTTGTGTGCATTGGTGGTCACTCATTCCCTCTCCTCCCATTTACCTCCGGAGTTTCACTGTAAGCTGTATTCCTGACATTTTTTACGTATTTTCAAAGGTCAAAGAAATTCACTTACAAGCGATTAGAAGGAAATTAGAAGCTGTAATATTAATATACACAAAAGAACACAATAGATACACACTGAGAAAGTTTATTCACATGTAGGAATTCAGGGTGCGCAGGCCCCTGGGTCATCGCTGCGTCGAATAGCAGCAGTGAGATGACTGACCCCTGCGGCGTGCCTTTGTTGGGTACGCGAAACTTTTCGGATTGGATTTCGCCCTGTGCCTGCCTGGCCGTCAGGTCCACAGGAGCGCCCTGACAGTCAAAATCGTCTTCCTACAGCTAAGCTTTTCAAACCCTTATAGGACCGCACCATGGCTCACGTTGTCAAAGGCACCTTTGACGTCTAGAGCCATGATGATGCCCTCGTATTTCTTTGTTGCTTTCTGCATGACTTCCTCCTTTAGCTGTAGCAGGACGTCTTGTGTTTATAGTATCGACCGGAAGCCGAACATGGTTTGGGGAAATAGCTACTTGTCTTCAATGTAATTCTGTAGCCTTCCGGTGGCCACCCGCTCATAGAGCTTGCCGTGGCAAGACGTTAGCGAGAACGGTCTCAGATTTTTTGTTGCTAGTTTCTTCCCTGGCTTGGAAGCATGACCATTTCCGCGTGCTTCCGTTCCTCCGGAACCCTATATTCCGCCGAGTTCCTGTTCATCTAGTGTGTGAGCTCTTGTACCGACTCGTCATTCAGGTTCCGAATCAGAGCGTTGTTAATCTTATCCGCTCCCGCAGAATTGTATTTTGAGCCTTTCTCACCGCTGCGTGGACCTCTTCTTTGGTGATGGGTCTATCTAGGTACTCGTATTTGGCTCTGTAGGGCCTGTCTTTGGCTCCCGGGTGTACTTTGTCTCCATAGTATTTGAGATTGATCTTCTGGATCAGCTCTTCATCCGTGCCTTGGAAGATGTTGCTAAACGGTTCCCAGTTCTGCTTTGATAATTGCAAAGCGTACTCCTGGTGTTTCACCGTGATCTCAGCTATTCTTAGCTCCAGCTTTCTGTTGGCAAACTAAGTCGCCGGAATTTCAGCTTTCAAAATATATTTCGATGGAAAGCGATGTATCATACTTATGCATATATTTGTCATCTCGCTGGCGAACCGCTGCTGTTCCTACACTTTCACGTGTCATGCTCTTTTATAATCAGGAATAAGATGGTTCACCCACTGATCTGATAAACTACCGGGATTGTTGGCTTGTAACGAACGCATACGCTCGCGCGATGGTAGGCATCACCCAAACCGAAGCGATGAGCTAACATTGTCGATAAGGTATACCTCGATGGTCTCGTAGCCTAAAGCATTTGTGGAAACGAAACATGAACCTGATATATCACTAAGCGTAGAAAGCTGGGCTAGTTGGTTTCTAGCGCAATTTTGAGACAATGTGTGTCTCACATGCGTTTGTGCATGTCTCTTCTTACTTTAGCCGTGTTTTTCCGCGCGCTGGAAGATCGTCTCACCTCATATATTGCCACGTGGTGGTTACAAGGTCCATGACATAAGTAAAGAATCTGTGAGTGCACAGAAGAAACCCTTCGTTGGGCTAATTTGCGCCCGCAAAAGAACGAAGCGATTCGCCTGTGGCGATGGCAACAATCGTGCTCGGCGGTCGTCGAACAAACGAATGCCTGTCGCACACGTCAACGGGCAATTTAAAGGCGGCTGGGAACCTTCTAGATAACGTCGCAAGCAGTTACTAGCACAACCTATAAGGTTGTAGAAATATAGGCAAGTGGTAGAATCTTCGAGACAGATCTCGGCACATCTTGCGCGACAAAAAAAGCTGATAAAGGTTCGTCTAGCGGCATCGAGCATTAATAAACAAAGAATACAGAATGGTAAATTGTTTCCGTCACACAGCAGTTGGGCACGGCGCCCCATGAAACCAGGCACTGACGCCGTGGTACAACTCTCTTGTGCCGCCGCCACTCAGCCACTGATCCCGGCGGACAGGCAGCTCACTGCCTAAGGCCTCCATATGTTGTTTGAAATCAGCCGCTGCTCTTCTGGGTGGAGTAACAAGCTGGCGACCATCTAACTACCATCGGTGGAACCGCACCTATGTCAACTTCGGGTAGGTTGGCATTTAGGGTCTGCCTGAAACCTGCTACGGCGGGGTAGAACTGGGTGTGGCCTTTGGCCAGCGGGCCACTATGTCTATCCGTAGTGAAAGCTCGATTAACTGTGCTCATCCAGTAGAGTAAGAGTGATCTCGTCGGGTGCGAATTATTGCCTAGCAGTGTCGTAACTAAGTGACTAACAACGAAGACTGGAGCCAGCATGTTTATGCAAAGCAGCCAGAGCCCTTTCCGGCTAGTCGGTTGGAGCAGAAAGGGACGCAAAGGAGAGCTGTTCCACCATCCCACATGAACGCGCCTATCAAAGATGCGAGAAGATTCGCCCTGGGACGAGGCAAGGCAGCCCCCGCGACACATAAAATGCGAATGCGCACACCCAAGACTTTATAACCATGACCCTGCAGCTGAGCTACTTCTAGAAGCACGCGGCTTCAGCGAGCACTAGGGTTATGCATGAAAGAGATTCGTCTCATGCGGTGGCCGATACGCTTGGTTCAAATAGTACTTCGAGCACACAGACCGTTCCGATTTCGACCTTTGCAGGATTCATTGCCAGCCGAGGGCCCCTTTATGGACGTGGACCGTGTCCATAAAGCTGGACTCCGGACAGGGTCGCCTATTCGGAAAACATTCCCAGGAAAATGCGATAGGTATCAGCATCCCTCAAGAATAGGCAAATGTCATCCGCGGCCGCGAATGCGCCTGTAAGCTGCAACTCTACGTGGAAGCAGATCGAATATAAGAATGAAGAGGGCCGTCGATAGGTGACCCCTGTCGAACTCCCTGCGAAACGGCAAATCGCCTGCAATGAGAGCATTAAGAAGGAGTTCATTAGTAAGATCCGTTTACAGCGACGGATAAGCGGATAATTTCTTCGCAGAGGCAAAAGTAGCGCAGCACAGCAAACAATTAGCTGTGCTCAATGCTACCGAAGGCTTTGGCCTTGCCCAGGGCTACGAAGCCTCCCTCTATGCCTTTAGCGTGAGAGTAAGAGAATGCATCTCTCGTTAGCTTTAGTGCACCACACACAGATGTTCTAACCCGTCATACGTGAAGTGATGGTCGCTTAAAAGGCACCTGTTTAGCACCACATTTACTCCACTCGAACGCAAAGTGGCGAACGAAAAGAAGCTTCCAAATGAAAGTGGCGCTTGAAAGCCAATGCACCAAAAAAAGAGTAAAATTTGTTTCCAGAAGACAAAAGACATCGCACTGTGTTCTTAAAGCCAAATCGGCTATTTCTGTGTCCTTCCGCTTCCTCCGAAAGCCCTAGGCATTTAAAGAAGGAATTTTAAATTCTAATGCCACATCGGGTATTGAGTTCAAGAAGCCAATAAGGCAGATGCACGATTCGTGATGGCACTACGAAGGTGCTTTGCACTCACATTAACCCTGATTTCCAGAAGGATGCGACTTCTTGGGAGGATGTTCCTCCGGGCGACCTTCTCGTGCCATGTCTGATACTAAGGGCGAATAAACACATCGCTTATTCCCGTCTCACTGAAGGTACATGTCCATGTCGCATACACTGAGTGTAGAAAGCGCAGGGGAGTGTGAAAGAGCCGCTGGAATCGTGCATATACCGGTCCTCGTTCACAACCACAGATGACTCCTTAAGTCCTTTCGCAATGCCGGTAGCTTCTTCACGCGTCCCGTTTGCTTCTCAAAGGCTCCACAAATCTTTGAGGCGGCAGCTGTGGCGGGCGTCGCCTAAGTTTCACGGCACGAGTAGAAGGCGTTCAGAGGGCACCGCGGGTTTTTGGGGGTGCGAAAGCTTAGACGCCTACTGCAGCTTACTTCCCTGAACTCCCCCCTGCTTGGCCTAGACACTGCTAACTTTAGACGTGCACAGTGGTTCAGGCGACGTTGTGGAAGGAACTACTTTGATAGCAGAAGGCTCACCCGAGGATCAGTTGTCCACCTTGGCGTCAGCCGTGGTCGCGCACGCAACCAAAACCTCGGTTGGACCGGCGGTATGCTTGTCAAACGGCACGTCCCCATGGCTGGCCGTTTCTTCCATCGTTGAACTAGAAGTATAACTCAGCACTGTTCCTGATGTGGCACCGTCCACAGAGTCTACTTGTACCTCGTAACCTTTGAATCAGCTGGCTCGGGAGAGGGCCGGCACTGTAGAAGTGACAGGTGTATGCGTGGGAAATGCACTTGCCGCTGTAGGATGGTCATCACCGCATCGTCGGCAGGGCAGGGCACAACCTTCGCCTTGGTGACCATGTACACCACAGTGACCACAAAAAGGCCAGGAGGCCTGCGTCTAAAAGTGGTCACGGAGCCATACCTCCGGCAAACACGCTGAATACCTGTGTAATCGAAGATAACGCGACGACCAGTGACACGTAGGTAGTTGGGTGCTACTGACGTGGCAGACATCTCCATCCGCGCATACCGCGTCCAAGTTGGGGCGCCCTTGTGGGAGCCCGTATGTCCCGCAGTGACAGACAGGACTTCGCCATTTTGTCTCAGGACCTAGACGAGTGTTTCATTTGAAATGCAGAAAGGCAGGAACAGGCAGGTCACGCTTGTCACTTTTGTCCCTACTGGAACAATTGGTATACGCTGACTGATGATGATGAGGCAGCCGGCGGGGACAATTAGAATTATGGAAGCCATGCTCTTCGCTGTCACTTGAAAGTACTGGGCGTCCATATGCGGTACACAATGGAATTCAGGTGAACCCACTTTGAGGCCACCGCGTCAACGACGGCCTCGGGACGGGTCCCCGCAGGGACAATTATTCTTGGGTGGAATCCACGGCACTGCAGGTGCTATGGCGACGAAGTCACGGGACGTCTCTAGCGTGAACTACGCAGGGCTGCTTACTCAATTTGTTCTCATAAACACTTACCGAAAATATTCTCAAAACGCAGCAGGGAGTTTGCAGCGGTCATTCGCACTTCGCTTGCTATTGAACGTCACAATAAATGACATGAAAAACTGCACAAAAGAGGCTTTAAGTTTAGCTGTCTTGAAATACTAAAACAATAATGCGCAAAATACCACTCTAACCATTTCATCGCGCGACAGAAAACGCTACCAGGCGTTATCAGCGAGAAGCTGATCATGTAGTTTCAGAATTATATGGAGACAATATTGGAAATACTGGGGTTCCGTGATTGCGCGTATTATGGAAAAGTGCTTCACCCACAAAAGAAAAGACTATTCTTTGCAATTAATATTTTTATCGCTATACTTTTATTTTCTGCCAGGCGGTGATGTAACCACTAACTTCAGACGCCAGTTCTTGAAACCTTTTGCGTGCCAGTGTGCTTTCAGGTCAACTCACTTTTTGCATCAATCGGCGTCTCCTGGGTGCCTCTGAAACATTGCCCATATATGTTGTTGTGGCTGTAGGAAGAAGGAAAATAAAATGCACAGCCACCTCCGCTGCCTCGTGCGAACAGAAGAGAAAATAGAGAAGAAAGAAAAAGAAGATGGAGACGGAGAAGAGCGTTGACATCTTTCCACTTTAACTCCCTCCTTCCTCCCTTC
>JAJIZL010016158.1:99094-116883 GCA_023969395.1 Amblyomma maculatum | reverse complement strand
GTTCCTAAGTACAAAGAATGCCAGCTACTTATAGAAAACTTCTGAATTTCAGAATGTTTTCCCCAACATTATATAGCGAACAAATAAATGATTGGCAGGCCAAGTTGATTATGCTGAACGATTTGTTCAGGTCATATGCTTCATTTTTAATTTGGTTTTCTTGTAGGGTTTAACGTCCAATTCGATTCAGGCTATGCGAAACGCCGTACTTAAGGACTCCGAAATTTGGGCCACATGAAGTTATTTAACGTGCACTGATATCACGAAGCACATGGACGCCACTTCGATTTGCCTCCATCGAAAGGCAGCCACTGGCGGTGGGGATCAAACCGGGATTGTCCGGCAGAGTATTCGGACGTTAACCACTGTACCACCGCAGGGGGTTTGCTTACTCTTTTTAAAAAAGTTAAGAAAATGTCTTTGTTATCATTGTTCATTCGCTTCCTGGCTAGTCTGTCTGAAACAGTCTTGCGGTCGCGCAGAATATAGGCATAACCGTGACAACATATGAAGTGGTTGAATATTTTATAGCGAGTGTTATGACCTCTATATCGAAACAAAAAAAAATTATCGATATATATATCAAAGGTTTTGGCAACCGCTGCTTCTGAAACGTTTTAGCCTAAAAGTTATGGGCACATCTCTGGAAGGCTTTCCATTGTAAGAACATCACGGTCAAACTTTTCGGATGGCATCTGCGTCAGGTGTTTGATTGGTGCTTGCATAAAAAGAAATTGGCGACGATTACGGTACTCCTTAATGCGAAATTTGAGCGCATCTCATCAGCTGTTTCAGCTTTCCGATAGATTGAGGCAAAGAATTCAAGCAAGAAATGTATGTACAATTACAGACAACTGGTTACGAGGGACAACAGCGACGGCGATGATGACTACGACGATGCGAAACCCATAACGGGCGTCAAAGAAGTTAATGCTGAAACGATGCCATTCGAGACATTTTTTGAAAAGCGAAGGTTTTTGTTTTTACCCGGTTCGAATCCGACTATGGAGGCGAAACGATGTGGTGTCCGTGCGCTGTGCGATGTCAGCGAACGTTAAAGATCCCCAGGTAGCCGAAATTACTCCGAAGCCCTCCACTACGGCTCCTCTTTCTCTCATTCCACTTTCATTCCCGCCTTCCTCCCTTCCCTTACGGCGCGGTTAAGATGTCCACAGAGCGTCTGACAGATACTGCGCCTTTCCCTTCCTGTGAACCAATTAATATTATTATGGTGAACTTGCTGAATATACGCAAATTACATATACATATATGGTGGTTTTCTCTGTGAGTGTGTGAATTCTCGGTTACCTCACACGTTACAGTGGATTTCGGTGAGGCCCCTCGCATTATATATTCATGAATTATCTCTGCAGTGTCACGGCCGCTCGATAGAAGCGCGTGCGCTTTCATCGAGCGGCCGTGGCAGTGTGTACCATATAAGGTAAGGTCACTAGTGGTGCCTGAAAAATATGACCATAAATATTTGTTAGTTTCTTAAATCTTGTAAAAACGTATTTCAGCATCAGTAGCAACCAGTGACATGTTTCCCTAACCACATTACTTGAAACTGCTTGAACTGAGTTCCTACCTTTCTCTTCATCCTCAGAGATGCGAGCGTCACCAATGCTAGTTGGTCTGGTCTCAGGTTCGCCACTGATATAGTCTGCATTTGAATTATTCGTCGGTATTTCCAAGGAGAACACAGCCGCAAACCCTGTTTATGCACGATGGTGTGCTTACCGTGATCCAACAAGTGCAGGAGTCCTGTAGGACACGTGTCTGCAAAAAAACTGAAAACAAAACAGAGCAGCAGTGCAAGGTCGGCAACCCACTGCTTTCTCCTTTCACGCACACTTTGAAACAAATGGGAATAGTTGTAACAAGAGGGATGATGACAAGTTTTCTGTGCTGCAGATTGCATTTGTGTAATTCCCTATGAAAGCTTTATGCTCTCCTACATTGCTTTCGCAAAACACATTTATTTAAATATTTCATCCTTACCTTGAGCAGGATTAAGTTCGCAGAAATCGGCAAAGGGGTGTAAAAACAGTTTTGTTCTTATGGCAGATAAGTATTGTTAGGGTGAAGAATTCTGCACTTCTGAATGGAGCAGGGTCCTCAGTCCGTTGTCCCGCACGTTTAGAGAGGGGACTGCTCCCCGTAGCTGCCTTTTACCCTCATTGCTTGTGAGGGAATTTTTCGAAGCGTACTGGGAACACAGTTTCTAGGATTTGCCAACTTGTACATACATTGAGCTTTTGTAGCCAGTCAGGCCTGTTAGCATATCTGAGCCACATTTCAAATCTAAAATAATCAACAAAGCCAAGTAAAATGTAAAGTCTGATTTGGTTGGTACAATTCGACATATCTAAATATATATATGCCTGCACTATCGCGCAAAAAAAAGCACTAATTTAAAAAATTCTCTGTGTGCGTGTTGTCAAGCACTGCATCCAGTGAATTATCAAATGACACTGGCCATAGGAGGCTCAGGTTGTACCTACCATCTAGGGACCCAATTTATATTCAGTTTTTATGTGAAAGCTGTGAAATGCATTAATAACTGAAACCATGCTAAAATAGCTACGGAGAAGAATGAATTTGGCGTTCAGTACACTGCTCATACTGCATTTTCGCACTATTTACACGCATTGTGCATATGTGAAAGTGTACCTGCAGCGGTAGAACGAAAGACTGAAAAAAGAAAAACTTGGAGAAAGGAGCTTTCCCACTATACTGAAAAAAATAACAACGAAATCTTGTGAAACCAGTTGTTTTGGCTTGTTAAAAGCCTTTTTCGTATCCCTACCCATCACAACCATCTACAACTCCGCCCCGCCGGGGTGGCGCAGAGGTTACGGCGCTCGACTACTGTTCCCAAGGGCGCGGGATCGAATCCCGGCCTCGGCGGCCGCTTTTCGATGGAGGCGAAAAGCAAGGCGCCCCTGTGCTGTGCGATGTCAGTGCACGTTAAAGAACCCCAGGTGGTCGAAATTTCCAGAGTCCTCCACTGCGGCGTCTCTCATAGCCCTAGTCGCGTTGGGGCGTTAAACCCCACAAACCAAACCAAACCAAACCATCTACAGGTCCTTATATGGAGGTCCCGAGAAAAAAGCGGTAACCGAGGTTGTGTATGTTTGAAAAATATGCCCTCGTGAATGTCACAGGGGGCGCTCGAGAATATCCGATAAAGCTTCCCGCAAGACGAAGAGTTCTGCACTTGCCTTCGGGGATGAGATTTTAATGAAGATATGAGACTTAGGGGAGCGGTGGTAGCACAATGCACGCAGAGCGGAAGTGCTACGACACAGTCAAGGGCGCTTCTAAAAACGCAGGCTGCCGCGGGTTCATCTCGCACTTTGAACTCTACAACCTGCAGTGCCAACCAAAGGTCATATGAATTAAATATGACACATGCACTATATGGCTCAGAGAGAAGAATGTAGCTGCTCTTGAAGCCCAGCTCAAACACCTACACCTGAATGTTGTATATCCTGCACGACATCACAGCATTGCTCGTATTCTTTCCGCTCATGACGCTGCTTGCAATGAAACAGCAAAAACGCCAGGCTTGCACGAAGTCCCGACGGGCTACCTACAAGAAAACCATCATTCAAGGCAAATTTGCGAGCGCACAAAAAGAACAGCAGCCTAACCTTAGACACCATCCCTGTGCCCAGATTCACGTAATGCGCAAGGTAACGTAACTCTGCGAAGTCGCTTTTAACCTCGCGAACCCACGAAATGCTAAATTTTTACTAATTGTCTCTCTCAGCAAATCTCATGGAAGAAAGGCTGAAGCGTACAACGAATTGCGGAAAACACAGGTACACTCCGTAGTTGACCAGCAAAGGCCAGCCGATAGCGGTTTTCTTTTTTTTCCACAACAAAAGCATGTACGGCGCACATACCTGTGACAGGCAGGAACTCGGAAGAATGCGCTCTGGCGACCGTCGCACCCTTTCGCGCAACAGTAGACATGCGATATGCGGTCGTTGCCGCCTCCGCATCAAAAATAAAGCTCTCGGGCATGGGTGCACTCGCGCTCTCCGTTAGCCGTTAGTTTCACTTTCGCCGCCGCGCGCAACCGTTGTGTGCAGTTTCATATTATTGCATTCGCTTTCCCTCACTCCGTCGGTGATTAAAAATTATAAAAGGAGGAATGCATCACCTGCACTTATTTTTTTAAATCTTTTTTTTTTGACCAGAGTCAGCTGTGATTCTTGGCCAAAATAGCTTACAATAAATTTTTATTACTAACTACATTTTGGCGCACTAAAAAGGTATATTTTTATTACGCTAAGCTAAGGCCGCGTTTTGCTTCTGCCACCGGTGCGCTGCCATTGCTAAGACGGTAGCGGCTCCTATAGCGCGGACGCAGAACTGGCAACATGCCACTGCCCCGTTGAGGACACAATACGCCTCGGCACCAGTGACTTGACGGCGTCTATGATGTGATGACTTATCACGACATTGGTGTGCCCTCAGATGCTACTATCTAAGCCCAGTTATATGCGTCTGGGAGAGCATGAACATATCTGATAACTGCTACCTGATCTACCGCTGCAATCTCGTCTTTTTTTCAATAGCAAAATACATAACATGGAAAAAAAGAAGACATCAGGCTAGCGATTGTAGCCTGTTCAGTTATCTAAACGCCTATGGACACAAGGTAGGATGGAATATTGCATCGTGCTCCATCCAGCCCCGAGAGATGTTATTTTTATAAAAGCATAGCCCCAAAACAACTCACGCCGAACGTTTGAATTACGTATGATGAGAGCACAGAATGCCTAACTGGGCTGAAAGTCAACGAAAATTGCGGCGGTTTTTGTATGACTTGAAATAGAGCGAAAGCTGTGAGTGTGGCAGCGATAGCCTGTTTCGCACCCGTTTTTGAATAATAAATATTTGTTCACAGGAACGGAAACGCGCGGTATCTGTCCCACTTGCTCAGTGGACACCTGACCCGCGCCGTAAGGAAAAAAATCTAATTTATTTATAGGAAGGGAAAGGCGCGGTAACTGTCTCAGTTGTTTTCTGTGGACACCTCTACCGCGCCGTAAAAAACTGATTTATTTATAGAAAAGGAAAGGCGCGGTAACTGTCTCGCTTGTTTTCTGTGGACACCACAACCGCGCCGTAAGGGAAGGGAGGAAGGTGGGAGTGAAAGTGGAAAGAGAGAAAGAGGAGCCATATTGGAGGGCTACGGAGTAATTTCGACCACCTGGGGATCGTTAACATGCGCTGACATCGCGCAGCACATGGACGACCCTTCGTTTCGCCTCTATCGAAACGCAGCCGCCCAGGTCGGGTTCGAACCCGGGTACTCCGGCACAGTAATCGGGCGTCTTACCACTGCACCACCCCGGCGGGGCTCGTTTCGCCCTGATTGACTAATCGGAAGCGAAAGGCGTGGGTTTGACTGATTTACCGATTTATTTATAGGAAAGGAAAGGCGCAGTAACAGTCTCACTTGTTTTCTGTGGACACCGCAACCGCGCCGTAAGGGAAGGGAGGAAGGTTGGAGTGAAAGGGGAAAGAGGAGTCGTAGTGGAGGGCTACGGAGTAATTTCGACCACCTAGGGATCTTTAACGTGCGCTGACATCGCACAGCACACGGACGCCTCTTTGTTTTGCCTCCATCGAAACGCAGCCGCCGAGGTCGGGTTCGAACCCGGGTGCTCGGGCACAGTAGTCGGGCGTCTTACCACTGCACCACCCCGGCGGGGCAACCGCGCCGTAAGGGAAGGGTGGAAGGTGGGAGTGAAAGTGGAAAGAGAGGAAGAGGAGCCCTAGTGGAGGGCTGCGGAGTAATTTTGACCACCTGGGGATCTGGGAGTAAGGTGGGAGTGAAAATGTAAAGAGAGAAAAGGGAGTTCGGTAGTGGAGGGCTACTGAGTAATTGCGACCACCTGGGGATCTTTAACGTGAGCTGATATCGTACAGCAGACGGACGCCACTTCGTGTCGCCTCCATCGAAACGTAGCCACCGTGGTCAGGATCGAATCCGGAAACTCCGGCACAGTAGGCGGGCGTCTTACCACTGCACCACCTGGGATTTTTTTCTTTATTTCCAGTTAACAATGATATTTATAGTGGGGCAAAGTCAAAGTATAATGCCACAAAGCGCTCTAGCAAAATGAGGGTTCGCAAAGTTTCAAAAACGCTTTAGGTTGGCCAGTTTCCTCAAAACTGGTAACCATTCAAGTTTCTCACTTTGGGTATTATAGATGGCGGTCAGGTTGTTAATACTCTGAATGAAATACACCCTCACTGAGCGAGCATCGACATCCGCGTATCTCACAGCCCTTCTCGTTTTCCATACACTGTGGAGGTAAAGCAACATGAATAAGTCATATGGCACACCCCCTTGATTATGAACCGGCAGAAACCGTATATAATAGGGTGTAATTGGCAAGTTTTTTTTTAAGGTCCTCTGCAAAATATCCTACAGAAAGGCTGCATCCCAACAGCCAAAAAAATGATTTATTAAAACTTCCTGCTGGGCGAGTTGGTAGTTCATCTTGATGTAGGGTAAAGATCCCCAGGTGGTCCTTGTCTTTGTTCGTGCTAAAAAAACCCCTACATCAAGAAGAGAAATATGGTCTATGTATTGTTTCCGGCTTATGACAAATCAAGCAGTCCGCCGGCCACGGAACAAAGACACCTTTTTTCCCTCAACCACGGTTTAACAGGTAATGCACCACTGTGTAATAGGAAGAAAAAACTTTTTGTGGACCACAGTGCAGGCATCTTTCATCACCTTTTAGGACACCCTTACCTTCCCCTCCACAGTGTGATGATCGATACAACGGCATAGGCATCATTACATCAAGCTGGTACTTATACAGTTGTTTTTGTGTTACAGCGCTTAGGTATTCCATTGATAATCTCACTTTTACAATGTTGAAGGAAGCCACAACCTCACGCAAAAAGAACTCAGTCTCTTTGTTAAAAGTTGCTAGAGGTCATTTGTCGGGTATGTCTTGGGTCAGTCTAACTTGAAAAACCATACGCAGAAAAGAGTCGGTTTGGTTCCGCAATGACATAAACCTGGATACTATTTGTCGTAAAAATAAATGGGCCAAGCCAAGTCCACTTTTAACCGAGCGAAGCAACCACCCACCTCGCTGAGAGTTCGATGGGACTTAAAATGGCTGCTGGAGGTAATTTCTAACATTAAGGTGATACATTTTTAGCAGAGGGAGCGTGGTGTTTCCCAGCGAGGCCTACTGTCCAAACTCTTCCACTATGGTTTGGCTCTGGAAGGTCAGAATGCGCCAAAAGCCTAAGAGCGAAGTTCAAGTAAAATGTTCTATGTTGTACCTCTCAATCTGATTACCTTGAGCTTGTTATTGTGCCACTATTAAACTCCTCATGCGCAAGAAATAATTGCAAGGCAAGAGATTCCCCTTTTAGGTGTTTCAGAAGTTTCTGATTGCTTGAAAGCTGTTGGCATTCAAAAGTATCATGACAAAGCTTAGCGCTAATTGACCAGTGAGATATGTGACACGATAAGACCACGGGATAAGGCAGAGTTTGAAGGCACTCTGGTCACGTGACACGACCGAGAGCGATGGCAGCTGGGCTAGTTATAGCTGACAAATGCGTTTGGTTGTGTTGAGATGTGTGTTGAGAGCTCTACGTATTCAGTTAGAATGAAGTCCGAGTCACCATCACCTACATCTACCATAGCGGAAAAAGAACACGAGTTAGTTGGGCCATATTCATATCCTATGACAGCGGTTAACAGGGAACACAACTCAAATATGGCTACGCGACTGGACAGGCACTCCTCCGCTAGCAGCGAAATTCTGCGGCGCTCACTTGGCGCAGCGTCAACGCGCCGCCTTGCCTAACCTAGCAGTATTGAGTGCTCGCGCTTGCGCGTGCTGCTCGCGCTCGTTGTACTCTTCTCTCGAACGCTGCGGACGCAAGCAGATGGCCGGCGGCAGCAATCGCGCTTCAGTTACGTTCGCAGGTGGGCAGCGCTGTGATGCTTGAAGCGGTGCCGCGGTTGACTAAGAGCGGGCATGCGTCTTGCTTGCGTCGTTTCAGTGTTGTTTTGCTGACATGAAGTGTAAACCTACTGGCTTGTGTGCTGTTCACTGTAACTCTAGGCAGCTGGCACGAATTTTATATGCAAGTGAAATATCAATGCAGTAGGTCGCGAGCCTACAGATGTTGTTGTAGTGGTTATTTATTGTATGTACAAAAGGAAAGAAAAGATGTTTGCCAGCCCCGGTATCTGCTATCTTATATCTGAAGCACCTGAACTGGGGCGGCGGAAATAAAGGGATAGCGAGGAGAAGGTAGAGGAAATCAAAGAGGTGAGTGATAGGGAGAAAGAAAAGAGTAGGTAAAAATAAAAGAAATATATACACTATGGTACAGTATACAGTAGTTTGCATGAGGCCCACCCGCAAATGTCTTAGGTCACTGAGTACTCGGCACGTCGGGCGGGCCTCCGCAATAGCTCCACGTCCAGGCAACTGTTCACTACGCACGCACTTGCACACTGTACAAAACACTCACGGCTGTCGTGGGCGATCAGCCGTTATTGTGGGAAATAGCACACATGGAGCGTTCAGTCCCAGCGCGCACTATCTGGCGAGGTGAAATAGGCGGGTCATCAAGCCCGCCTGTTCGATGTACTCACACAAGCTCACGTGAGCTCGCTCGCGGGCGCGCGCACAGCCCGGCGGCCACAGGAGCACAGCTACGCTGTCCGGGATTACCCCCTGCGCTCTGTAAGCCGCCAGCAACTCACGTCGTGGTTCGGCTAGCGCGGTGCAGCGCAGTAGAAGATGTTCGAGAGTTTCTACCTCGCCACAGCCGTCACACACGTCACTAGTGGCAAGTCCGTGGCGCATCCGTCCAGATTAATAAATTAAATTGGTTCACAGGAAGGGGAAGGCGCAGTAACTGTCACACTTGCTCTGTGGACACCCGAACCGCGCCGTAAGGGAAGGGAGGAAGGTGGGAATGAAAGTGGAAAGAGAGAAAGGGAAGCCGTAGAGGAGGGCTACGGAGTAATTTCGACCACCTGGGGATCTTTAACGTGCGCTGACATCGCACAGCACACGACGCCTCTTCGTTTCGCCTCCATCGAAACGCAGCCGCCGCGGTCGGGTTCGAACCCGGGAACTCCGGCACGGTAGTCGGGCGTCTTACCACTGCACCACCCCGGCGGGGCGTACAGATTATTTCAACTTGCCATTTCTGTTAAACGCAGTAGATTGATTACACTATGCAGATTCCGTACTGTTTATGAACTGACTGAAACTATTTGTATTGCGTGTATGTCCTTGGTTCATCTTTATTTGGAAGTGTCGCTTTGCCGTGTTGCTGTTTCTCTAAAAAAAAGAAAATAATACAAAGAAATGTATATCTGTATCGCTATTTGTCGCACTAAAGTTACCAAGTGTTTTTATGGGGGCGTAGCCCCTCGTCAAGCCTTTGTTAGGCTTTTTGGCTACACTCCTAACATCTCTGCGATGTTGAAATAAAGATGACTTGACTTCACTTAAGTAACTGCAATTATACATCGACGGCGGCATCAAGAGAAGAGCATGCCAGCTGTCCTTCGATAGACAGTTTGCCCTTAATCGACCCTGTAAACCGGCAGCGCCTGCATTTTCAAAGGCGACAATGGCAGACGCCAGCTCACATGCAAAGTTTTGTCATACATATGGGGTGTCAAGTAACGTATGTCTACAGTTAACAACTCTTGAAATTTATAGACTTCGGCATGACAGCGCAAAAGCGCTGCTTCGTTAAGCGTACGAAAACAATGTCGTGGTATAGTAGGTTTTGAGATTAACGACCCAAGAGCAATTGTATTGGGAGGGACAAAGTCGTATTGGAGGGCCTCAGATCAGTAGACATCAATTAGAACATACCTGTGTCAAACTATGCTGTGTTTGGAAAATGTTTAATTAGACAATATATATTGACATGTGTGATGACAAATGACTGAAACTGAAAACTTACACGTTTAGGAATAGGAGACATTGCACATAACACACCTCATATCGAGGAAATACATAACAGTGCAATTTTTAGATTGCGGAAAAAAATTGGCATGGTGGTGGAAGCACCGGCTAAGATACACGTCAGCCAGGTGTTGTGCAAGTGTAAGCTTCAGGCACTCGTACATGGATAGGGGGTGTACTCCGATGTAGAGACGGACCGCAATTTAGAGAGAACTTTTTGGGTTTATTTTTTTATTATGTGCATTGAAGCAGAGAACTTTCGCTCTTCTTTATAAATGGTCCCTTTTTCAACTGTCCCTGGGCCGTAAAGGAACAAACAGAAAAAGAAGAAAAAAGAAAAAAAAAGACGAAGAGAAGATGAAGATGAAGAAGAACGCTCGGTGACCAGCAGCTAATGCTTTTGCTCCACATTCCTGTTGAGCAGCATTGCACTCTTCTCCTTTATATGTGGGCTGGTAGCTTACGCCCTCGCATCATACTATTAAAGGATAAGTGTCCCCAATAATGTAGCACCTTGCACTGATAGGGCGTGATAGGGGAATAATGTAGCAGGCAAAAGAAGTTTCCGCCGTTCCTATCGCAAATCAACTAGGTTAACCAGAGGTAAACCACAACTAATTTATTTCCCTTTTTCTCATTGCATCATCTGTTAAATTTATTGTAGTGCACGTCTGTCTGTTTTTATGCTAGTACCCCCCCCCCCCCCCACTTCTACAATGCGCCCCAGCCGGGGCGCTGTCGGTATTCAGTATTAATATAAAAAGTATATAAATGGATGGGAGGCAGAAATGTCTAGCTTAGACCTCGAGGAGCACCGAATACTTGTAGAATGTTTCCTTAGCTAAAGGAAACACATTCTAAGCATGGGATCAAATTCTCCACAAATGCCCCTGCCTTTTTGATTTCAATAAAACGTTTTCATTTACAGTGTAATAAAGCCGCTAAACTAAGTAAATCGAAGTACAGTATTGACTAAAATGTTCAATACCATTAAAAGAGAAATACGCCTGCAAAGAAATCGCTTTATTTTTACAGAAACATTTATGCGATTCACTACACAGCGTTGAATTAAAACAGCCAAAATGGTCTGAAACGGATTAAAATGATCACAAACTGTGCTTCCTTTCAAAAAGTCCTAATCCCTGCTGAAGGTTTATATTCTTCTTATTTCTTTCAGCTGTATACAAATGCACACTCGCCGATTTCTTCCTGCTCGAATATAGTTCTTACTTGAATGGTACAAAACCGGAAGCAAGTACATAATCTGACTGAAACATTATTTGTTTATGCATATTTAGTGAAACTCGGCAAGCGTTTTGACTTGATTTCCCAAACCATCGAGCGATGGGTGGCCGTGCTTCCTGGAACAGTGGCTGGCCAGCATTCGGCCCGTCGGGAATTCCATTGGACAGAAGTCGCAGTGAAGCAGCTGTGCCCCCGAATGCTCTCGCAGGTGGTACTCCAGCTGGTACTTGAAAGTAAACTGGGCGTGGCATCGGTAGCAAGTGAACGGTTCCCTGTTTTTAGGGACTTTGGCCCGGTAAAACGGCCTGCCCACACTCCCCAGTCGCTTGAAGCTCACGCGCCGTTTGCGCCGGCGGCAGCGTGGCGCTTGCTCCACGTTGTCGCTGTCGGCAATCCTGTTCTCACCTGCGATTTGAGTCATTGCTTAGAAAGGACACCACTTCCCTGTCGGCAAAAACTACAGAAAAGTTTCTGATGTTACGACAGAATTTCTGTGCGGTTTTTGAAGGGAAACTTGTTGTGACGACAGAACATTCTGTAGTAACATCAGAAATTTCTGTAGTCACAACAAAAAGTGCGCCAGAACTACAGACAACAGACATATACTACAGAACAACTACAGAACTACAAAAAAGTACTAAAGAACTACAGAAAAATTTGATGGTTACGAAAGAACTACAGGATATTTTATATTTTTGACAGAGTTCTGTAGTTTTTTTCGACTGGGTTCAACCTTTGGCCATACTACAAGTGTTCGCGCTATGCAGCACGTGTCACAGGCAAGTGAACCCAACGCGGTTTCGATTTGAGAGTCAGGTCATTATATCTGCAGCATTCTTTCGATCCTGTCAAGTTAGGCAGTTAATTGAAACTGGGAAGCTAATTTCTTAGTACTGCTTTTGAATAAAGGCGCCCATTCAAAGCCGAAATCCGTCTGTTCAAGATAGCCTGCATTCTATGCGAAACGTCACCCAGAAGATCGTCATCCAGACATGAGCACATCGAATTAAATATTTGTGACATATTTATACTGATCCCGCGTGGTACGTATTGACTGCATTTCAACTACTACTATAAAACCACGCGGCTGCCACCATAAACACTAACAGTGCCATGTTGGTGTTACCTGCTTCTCCGTGCGACGCCAAAAAACGAAGTGACTCTTGCTACAGAAGAAAAAGCGAATCGCACCTTACCGCTCATAATACGCTTCAGAGTATACGTAGGGCATCAAATAATAATAAGCCCATCATGAATACAGTCCTGGACATGCCCTGAATTGTGTATTTTCTAGGCTATGCGAATTACACATCCCAAAGTAACTTGTAGGCCTAGAATTCCTTCATGGGAAAGGTAAAAGCTGATTGCTGGTACACTGCAATCAAATCAATCACAGCCGTTGGGTCGAAAGAATGCGCTCCCAACTTGAAATACGCCAGATGAGCATCAAAAGTGATTCAAATATCGCGATTTGAAACACTCCGTGAGGTGCCGCAGCTTCCAAAGCACCAAAGCCACGGAATATCGCACAGCCCCCTTCATGAAACACCTTTCTGCCTTCTGCACTTGGAATATCATGTCGTTTGAAGACACGCACCAAAGCGCCAAACTCACATGCCAGTCGTGAATGTTGTCGCCTTAATGAACTGCTAACCGTCACTTCACAGTTCTAGGCTAAGTTGAAATGCGCAAGCGTTTTAAACAGTCATCTAGATTATTGACCACTGTTCCGCAGGTGACGTCTGTGGCCTTGGTTCCTTAAAAGCCGGAAGCGCTCTTCTTTCAGTCCTGTGTGCATCTTTTTTTGTTTTGTCGAGCTCATCAAATGCTTGAGATGAATTGATATAAAGATTTAGCCGTTGACCAGGAAACCATGCATAACTGAGCCAAAGCTCAGCCGGGAAGTAACACAAATTATTAGATGGCCATTGTTATTGAGGGGACCTTCGAGGCTCACTGGGGAATCAAGTTTCATAACTAAACACGGGAGCAGGACGATCGCCTCCAGTGTACTCCCCTGAATTGGCTTCACCAGGTCCTACTTGTACCCAGGTCTTATTTATACTATCCATCAACTGAAGGAGCACGAGCTCCTCAAGTCTGCTAAAGCAATTATGCCCTGACGAGCCATGTTAAATGCTCACCCATAACGCAATGTAACCAGATCTATACTCAACAAAATTGTAACCGCCATCCGCAAATCCTTATGCAATAAATTATGTGCTGGAAAACATTCACTGCCTCGTTTCACACACTGCAATTCTGTATAGAATCCCATCCATTGCGGCCGCTTTCTGGTAGAGGTGAACAACAAGACGCCCGTGGACTGTCCGTGCACCTAAAAATCTAGGTGTAAAAGTTTCCAGAGCCTGTCTCATTGCCTACGTTTTTTGGGGCATCGAATTCCATACACCAAAACAAACCAAGTTTTCACAACACACTAGGAAAGTACCGTCGCGAATAGTGAATATCACCTTCATCGCTAGATCACCTCTCGCGAAGACCACGCCGGGCATGAGCCAGAAATTCTTGCGTACAGCGCATAGCCCCTTCAACCAATCGGCTTATTTCTACTGCTGTTGGGCTGCCTACCGCGCTTTACCATCCGGCTTATACGGCGCACAATGAACCCGAATATGGGTTCGGCCCAGCCGAGACAAGCGCAAGTCACCTCGAGAACCGATACAGCCACATGAGTAACTTTCACTGACTCCAAAGATATAATGTAGCCGGCAGTCTTCTGCCATCACACCGACAATCCCGATAATACAAGCAAAATCTGAAGCGATCCTTCATACTATGACCCAGTAAACACTATCATATTGCCCTGGGTAGTCCGGCTAGTCCTTTTGTGGCTTCGCCACCAACAAGCATACATTATATTTATGCTTAGCTATTCCGCTACCTTCACCAGAACCCAAACTGGAATACGCTACTGGATAGGTATTCGGTTGGCAGTAAATAGCCAGGCGCAAAGAGTCACGTGCCCCCTTGGTGATATGTTTACGATCAGCTATCTGAGTTATCTGGATGACTACAGCTTTAAGTATGACTAGCATGTGCACCAAAAACACTGAGGGGAGCCCTAAAATAACTACTACACTTAAGTAAGGTCCCTTTCGCTACTTCACGTAATACAGCGAAATTACTTTCATTAGTTAAGCACATATTCCCTACCTGTAGCCTGCCCAACCAGAACATTGTGATGGTTACGTACTTAGATACCACAAACATAGCTTTGAAGTATATGGTCTTTAACCAGTCAACAAAACCGCTATTTGACCTAAAATCATCTGCCGCACAGTCATCACACTGCCCTGAACGCAAATACATGCCCATCCATTTAGATTGTTACCGAGAGACCAGGGCCACCTCTCTTGCTGCAGTAGGTTCAATATTGTAGTCACAGCTCGTGGCACTTTTTGGCCAGGTGTTCAGCGAACTGGAATCTACTCATCGAATCATGGAAGGTGAAGAGGTGAACGTTTTATGAAGCCTTGAATTCGCATCTGATGAGCTCCGCCAGAATAAAGAGGCTCTGATTTAGAACGCATCTGATGAGCTCCGCCAGTGGTGCGTTGTGTTATGTTTTATGGTAAGTAGACCGCTAAGGCCTCATGCGCGAAACTCGGGGTTTACATATCTGTTTGGTGAAAGGAAGCAAGCGATTATTTTAATACACTAGAGTAGGTTTAGGATGTTGGCATCTTTTAAGAAATCAGAGAGAAGATGTTTTAATCAGTGAGTTTTCCTCTAAAAGTAAGCTAGAGTGTAGGGGAATGTAGTCTTCATAGAACTGTGGGAAATGCTTTTTTCTAAGTTGATCGAGTTTTATACAGGATATTAGGATGTGGTTTATGGTGACCACTTCTCCGCAGTGTTCGCCTATGGGTTTGTCTTTCTTTGCTAGAAGGAAGTTATGAGTCAGGTGGGTGTGTCCGATACGAAGGCGGCATAAAATTACTGCAATAAAACGTTCTTGATGGCTGCATGTTTTTCATTCTTCTATAACTCGCTTTACTTGGTCTAGCTTGTTACTAACTTCGTTATCCCATGCATCCGGCCACTTTTGTCACAGTGTTCAGCGTATGAATTTTATGGCATCATTGTGTTGAATTCTCACTTTGTGTACTTGAGCATTGCAGGCGGTTGCGGCGCACGCATCAGCCCTCTCGCTACCGCTGATTCCAACGTGGCTTGGCACCCAGCAAATTTTGATATTAAGTCCTTGTGTTTTTGCTGTCACTACGTAATGGACTATGTCCCCTACTAAAGGTGATGTTGCATTTGTTTTTGATGTAGTGATGCGAGTACGCTCAGAGAGTCGGTATAGATGATACTGTTTTCGATGTTTTTGTTGACTATTTTATCTATTGCTAGGGATACGGCGTAGCATTAGGCAGTAAATATTGAGGCACACTGTGGTAACCTTACTGTTTTTATGCTGTGCGTAATTTGGTGAGGAAGCGTTGAGTAGAGCAAAAATAAGCGAACAGCCCATTTTACGGTTGTCCTTCCCTGCCTGTACTCACTCTTTCATCACCAAAATATGCACAGCACGAAAGGCCATAAAGATATTATCAGATGCAGCCAAACTTTGAGCCTTCTTACCGCGCTGCTCCACAGGTCAGCAAATTACCCTCTCTCCTCGGCTTTGTGCCCTTTCTGCAGGATCTATTTCGACATTGATCACGTTCAAAACGCGAGCCCGGTCGCCAGAAGGACATAAATCCCTTTCGGGTCATTCGCCTGGAGTGTTCGTGGCTCCTCGTCTAATGCGTCAAACCAGCGGCGGACCACGCCAATAACCTGTACTTCTCATTTCAGGCTCGTTTCCAGTTTGAATATCCCCTCCCCAAACCTTACTGAACCTTTGTTATCCTTTCTGGTGCTCCTGATAACACGGAAGCCAGAGCATGAAACCAGCCATTGCCGCCCGTTTGTACTGCAATATGGTTAGGAGCGCACGCTCTTCGAAACTACGGGGGCACAGCAAAAATCACATTATGATGAACTACTCCACCGATCACTGGATATTCGTTTCTTTAATCGCCACTAAATACAATTTTTTACCAAGTGCTTAAAACTAAATATTAAAATATGCTAGAACAATAAATACCACATAAAGCAAAACTATGCTTAACCATAGTTAACCGATCTTTCGCTCTGCTTAAGAACGTTCAGCCAAGTTAAACCTCAGTGGCAAGTGAAATAAAGAATTAAAATACATATCGAGAAATGGGGAACCACAGCTAAACCGATGCTAAGCTAGATGATACCAAAGCTTCCGCCAACATATTCAGAGTTAGGTGAGCTGAGATGCATCTACTGTATTTTTCAAAGTAATTTATAAAATACGTACGTACACTTCCTTCCCGACGCTAACATTTAATAACTTAGTTTATCCGCCTCAATGATCTGCTTTATAAAACCTTTGTCGTAATTTTGGCCGAAAAGCATCCAGCGGTGCTGGATTAGTCTCACTCAGCAGGGTAGATGTGTAGGCCAGTTGGTGAGACATAAGGAAAATAAAACCGCAGCAGACACAGCTGTGTTGTCTCCAGCCTCCGTCCTGTGTCTGCTGCGGTTTTATTTTCCTTAGTTTCACTTGCCTTGTATGCTGTGTTTTTAAAATATTTCGCTATAACACAACCACTCCTGTTACCTTTAGCTTGGGCGCACAGTATAAGTTACTGAGAGTGGTATCGGCCACCCCAAAGTTAATTCATACCAATCAGCGCTTCCACTTGAGTTTTCCGGCTTCGTGGACAAAAGTGCTTTTATACTTTTAACTAATAATTTGAACTCAAATTCTGCGCTGAATTTTCAAAGAGCAGATATGGTCCTTACAATGTTTACTGCCTTGTGGATATAGATAGCTGCTGCAGATAACCACTAGTAATTCCCCTTTACTTTTGGTCAGAGTCAGTGTTTTGAGCCAAACACGTCCTTTGTTTTGGATGGTACGGTTAGATGACATTTCCAAGGGCAAAGTTCCTTGCCCACCAATATGGCACATCGAATCCAAGGTAACACCTAAAGATAAAACCAACATCCTGTTAACAGTCACGGATTATTGAAGAGCTGTCACGGACACCTCCTGGCATATATCAACCAATCAATCAATGAATTTTATTTTCTGGAAAGCAGACTGGATGGTTTCCTTTGCTAAAAGCTCCTCAAGAAGCTTGACTAAGGCCCAAGAGACCACATCATGGCAGTGGCATAGCAGCAAGATATAGCACCAATAATCATTATATAGTAGGCTAACAAACCGTTGAAAATTTGAAATTTACAATGGACATTGAAAAAGAAGGATAAAAATAAAATAATTGAGTAAAAACATCTTAAAATAGTAAACACAAATAGTTCCAAACACAAAATTCACATCGGACATGACAAAAAAAAAAAAAAGCACAGGACCTGACTTGCGGCCATGAGCTTGGACCATTGACGCTTCGCTCCAAACATGGCTTTGACTTCTTCAATTTTCCAAACCAAATCAAAAATATTTTCTATGAACGGCAAACTTTTGAGTGCTTAGCT
>JAJIZL010016158.1:31428-86392 GCA_023969395.1 Amblyomma maculatum | reverse complement strand
TTTCCACTTTCACTCCCACCTTCCTCCCTTCCCTTATGGCGCGATTGCGTAGTCTACAGAAAACAAGTGAGGTAGTTACCGCGCCTTTCCCTTCCTATAAATAAATCAGTTAAATCTCTTCTGTCTAAAATGAAGAGGCGTCCGTGTGGTGTGCGATGTCAGCGCACGTTAAAGATCCCCAGGTGGTCGAAACTACTCTGTAGCCCTCCACTACGGCTCCTCTTTCTCTCTTTCCACTTTCACTCCCACCTTCCTCCCTTCCCTTATGGCGCGGTTGAGGTGTCCACAGAAAAAAACAAGCGAGACAGTTACCGCGCGTTTCCTTTCCTATAAATCAATCAATCTCTCCTGTCTGCACGAGACAGCGGAGTTTGTTCTAGTAACGTTGGCCAGTAGCAGGCCCGTGCATTTTCTTTTCTTTCATCGTACAGCCACAACAACAAGCCTGAGAAGGCTCATCTTGTCTAGCGTTCCTGTCATCTGGAATCCCACACATGAACGCGCGCTAAAGAACGTCACGCGACAGGATCGATGGCGTACCATCCAAAAGCAGACCTGTCGAAAAGTGTGACCGGTACTGCGTCTTTTCTCCAGAAGTCTCGTCTTGTCTAGCGTTCCTGCAATCTGCAATCCCACACGAACGCCCGCCAAGGAACGCTACGCGACTGCCGCCGCAAAAGCAGGACACACTTTGTCCACGACAGTGAGAGCCATTTAATGCTTTCGCCTTAAAAATTAGGAAACCTTAGATAATGCTGCATCTCGTCTCGATGGGTGGTTTGCTCCTACCCCTACGGGGCTGGGACTGGTAGGTCACTACCGCTTGCGGAGGGGCTAGCCTGCCTTCATATTTGTATCTGTTGCGGCCGTCATTGCATCTGCTAACGTTTCGGAGGGGGACGACGGCGGTTGCGACGCGCGTCTTTCTCTCCCCTAATTTATTTATTTCTGCTATATTTTCTCTTTTGTCCACACGAAGCAGCGGACGTGGCTCAGCTACAGAACCAGTAGCAGGCCTGTCCATTTTCTTTTCTACCTTGAGTAGCAATAGACTGAAAGGTTGAAGCGCAGTCGTTAAATCGGCGGCGGCGCTAGCTTCCGGCTTGTTTTTAAAGCAGCTAGTTAGCGTTCATTGCTCGCGCAGCCAGCAATACCTGCCGTACGGAACGCGAAGGTTCGAGTAAAAAATTGAACCTTTTTCTTTTACTATAATGAATTGTTTGAAGAAAGAAGCGTGTTGTTCCTGACTATAGGGAACTAGAATTTTCATCTAGTGGCGCGAACGGAGGCGCGTGCCAGCGGAACGGCTGAAGGTAAACACTTCTTCTGCCGCAAGGAGCGCTGCTGCGTCTTTTAACCCGTTACAAAGGGACTAGCTAACACTATCATCATCATTTAAGGCTCTTATTTTACTTAGGGTGCCTTGATGCTCTCTCTCGCCCCCGCCCCGCACCGCTGCCTTCGTGCTGCTGAGGGCAGTCGGAACGGCTTTCGAACCAAGTGCTCCGGACGGTCACTCTGCGTTTTAGTGTGGCAATGAGGGCGCGGCCCGCTTGCGCATGTGGCCTGTGGACGCCGTTAGCCATATGCGCAGGTAAACAAATTTAGCCTGAGGGGTGTATGTAAATAACTGACATCCACCAACAAATCAAGCATTTCGTTGCACTCCTTGGTAGCAGGCAACGCAGAACGACACAATGTTTCACCTGTGAACTGCTCAGAAAATCAAGGAAAGAAAAAAAATGTTTAGGTAATTACAGAAAACAAGTGAGACGGTTACCTCGCCTTTCCCTTCCTATAAAGAACAGGTGTGGCAGGCGGTGAAGGGTGGCTGTTCCGGGCCGTACGGGGCTGGGATTGGTCACCGCCTGCTTGCGGCGGGTACCAGCCTGCCATCGAATTTTCACCTGTTGTAGGCCGTCACCGCTTAGGTGGCTGCGGCGCGCGTCTTTCTCTCCCCCTACTTTTATTGCGAAAGCAATACTGCTAGGTTTCGAGCCTTCAGCATAGCGCGGTTAGTAGCCACATCTTACCCACGTGACGCTGTGACGTCACACCACACGTGACACTAGGATGAGAGCTGGGCTACCCAATCAAGCAGCCGCGGCGCAGCGCGTGACGTCACACCCCACGTGACACAAATGCAAAAGATGGCCTCCCAACTCAAGCGGTCAGGCACGTTGATACGCCTTGGTTGAAGCGGGGCTTTATATGTGGGCTGGCAGGAGCTACCAACATGGTTCTCTCGTTTCACATGGGACGGTTATGTCAGAATCAACCTGCTAGGACCAAGGCATTCACGCTAACCCAATAGGTCACTAAGGCACGTTCAAAAGAATTGATTGAAGCGAGGATTTATACGTGGCCAGAGGAAGAAATAATTTGGAGGACGCTTAAGCTTCGCCTTCAAGAGTGGAACGCGATAGCGTCAGGGGCGAGTGGCGCGCCACGTGTCGGGGCAGCGCCGCACATTGCGAGGAGGGGTTCTTCTGTGTTTGCCGCAAGATGGCTCTGCATGTGCGCAGAGCGCAGAAGAAATGTAGCGGAAACGTACTTCGCTACTCGTGTAACTGCGACTTCTGTAAGTAACATGCTCATAATTACCGATATACACTGCAGTATAACGTTCTACGGCATGTTTCTAAGGCAACACCGCATTCACTAGAAGCGCTTTTGTACCGCTTTCAAGCATCGAACTCGTGGCTGAGTGGGCATTGCCTCCTTGTCGTCTCAGCCACGAAGTCGGTACACCTGGCCTAGTTTTCTCTTTCCTGCCAGACCTCTAACATTTAGCGTGGCGACCTTCAACGGTGATGCAGGAGCCATTTTTTAAATAAGAAGAAGAGACTGAAAGCACAGTGCTTACCTCCCGCGCCTAGCACAAGGCTAGACGCCTCCGTCGCTTCTGGCGCCGTCCTCCTCGAGCTTCTGGCCGTGCTCGAGAGGCACCGTGTCGCCGGCCCGCCTCTCGCTCGCAAGGAAGCTTCAACGTGGGCCTCCTTGTTTGAGGCGCCTTTGCTGGTGGTTCCTCGGAAGTGGGCATTGGCTGATGATGACCTTCCAATATGTACTTTGTTTTGTGTTATTCGTGTTGTGTTCTTGTGAAATGGTATGAACCAAAGCCAGGAAATAAAGAAAAAAAAAAGCTCGTGGCTGAGTGGTAGCGTCTCCGTCTCACACTCCGGAGACCCTGGTTCGATTCCCACCCAGCCCATCTTGGAACTTGCTTTTTATTTATGAAGTGCATGTTTATTTATTAAGTGCATGCCGGGATTTATCGCTCACTGGACGCCGACGACACCGGCTTTTCTGCGACACGAGCTCCTTAACGCTACCGCGTTAAAAGTCGCTGGAGAAAGCTTTGATGTTGGAAAAGGTTGAGGGTTACCGGAGAAGGGATAAGGCAGCGAACGCGATGGTTAGATGGAATCCTCGAGGCGCTGCAGATGAAGTTAAGTGATGTTAGGAAGATAGTGACAGACCGTAACGCTTGGCGTCATATGGTCCATAGGGTCACGAAGAGTCGGACACGACTGAACGACTGAACTGAACTGAAAACAATAATCCAAAACTTTCGGAGCATTCTATCCCTAAATAATTAAGGTTTAAGCGCAAAAGTTTTATTCCGAAAATCCTAAATGCCTCATCGTTGTCAACACAATCTGTCGGCATCGGCAGTTGGCAGGTGTCGCAATTTCGAGAGTCGACCATATATGGGCATTGGTAAGCAGTAACTAATTGAGAGGTAGTTAGCGGGTTAATTGGTTGAGTAGCAATGAGTAGCAAGGTATGAAATTAGATAATTCGTTTTGATAATCAAAATACTTAATAGTCAATTCAGTTAATTACTAAACACCTAATTGACAAATTAACCAAATTATTACCTACTAACTTATTCAAGTGATTAACTAATACCTAACTAGTAACTAACCAGTACTAAAAGATGACTATTTAATGATTAATACTAATCGTGACTAACCAATCATGGGTAATAACAGAGATGAATGAATGAATGAAAACTATTTCCACCGAAAAGGAGCCCCTCATCTCCCGCCCCCGGCACGCAGGCCGGGGAGCGGGTCAGGAGGGCCCCGCAGGCTGAGGTCAGGTGAGGTTACAAGCACTCTTCACGGCCTCAGCCGTCAGGCGGATCGTGTGCCGCTTAACTGTGGGATCTCCGCTCCGCAGCCAAACCTCCCAGGCTTCTCTACTATCAATGTTAGTGCCGGCGCCTGGGGAATCGGCGCATTGCCATATTATATGATCTAGCGTGCCTTTTTGTCCGCAATTTTTACATTTAGAATCTTCTTCCTCCCCGATCTGTGTTAAGAAAACCCAGACAAGCAGATGTAGTTATCGGCTTGTAATCGCCTCCAGATGCGTGCTTCATTGTTAGTGAGAGACCAATCTGGGGGAGGGTATACTTTTCGATCTAATTTGTAAGATTCTGTGATCTCATTGTATGTGATAGCGCAATCTTTAATTCCCTTGCATTCGGGCTGTTCTACCGCTGCCCGGTGGTTAGAGATTTCGGGCCAGCAGGTGCGCAGCTTCGTTGCCAGGGACAGAGAAGATGTAATCGCTGGTGACGTCATGACCGGATTTGTGACGCCATAACGTGGGGGCGTCATGACGTCACATCTGGCCATTTCTGATAACCGAAACTGACGTCCTGACGATGTCAAATCCGGTCATGGCGTCACCAGGCTGCCCCGCCGGGCGTCCTATCCAGGCATACGTGCGGCGCCTTTCACTTGGCGCTTCCTCGAACGCCGCACCACGCAGCATATATACAGCAGGCATCAGCGTTGTTCAAATTGAGTTGCAGGAAAGAAAAGGCCCAGTATCTGTCACAGTTCTCTGCAGCCACATTAGCCGAGCCGTAAGGAAAAGGAGTAAGGTGGAAGTGAAAAATGAGTGAAAGAAGTGGCGTAGTGAAGGACTGCGCACCAGCCCGCCACAGAGGCTTCCGCCTGATTGCACTTAATGGTCCAAAGGGCCCATAGAATTTTTACTAGTAATCTACTGTGCGGTGATTCATTTAATACTGTATTAAAGCCTAGTAAGATGCATCGACATGAATGTTTTGGTCAATGTTACAACCTAGGTCGTTATTATAGAGTTAGTTGGACACCACAAGAAAGCCATTAAAGGAGCCATGCTGGTTAGTATGAAAATAATTATCGAGAGAAATTTGACTATGAGTGCGTTAATATCCTGCTTCATAAAATTGGAGTAAATGCTTGGGATGGAAATGGGGCGATATGCTTTATAAGAAGATACGAAGAATAAACTCTTTTTTAGGGACGGGGACGATCTTAACGGTTTGCCCGTCATATGGAAGCACACCTGATGATAAAGACTGTTGAAGAATTATTC
The DNA here is from genome assembly GCA_023969395.1 of Amblyomma maculatum. Lineage (NCBI taxonomy): Eukaryota > Metazoa > Arthropoda > Arachnida > Ixodida > Ixodidae > Amblyomma > Amblyomma maculatum. The sequence goes on along the minus strand of JAJIZL010016158.1, from coordinate 81,013 downwards.
TACAGAATGATGCTAATAAGGTTTTCAGTATTTTAAAAACATTTAGAGCTCAATTTTTTTTTTCACTGGATTAAATTCGTAATACTACTAGCATCGAACAAAAAGTCATGCACAGGCTAAACAACTACTTAATCTATCCTTTCCCCGTATGAAATTTTATGGAACAATTTCCTTTATAATTTCTTTTTTAAGGTGAGTGTGCTATTCACTCAAAGAAAAGGAAGAGGATTCTCTGCAAGCTCGCGCTAAATTAGGCGTTCTCCTCTGCCTGGACGACACGGGACTCGCCACGTTCGCTGCCAGCCATCGGTCTTTTTTTTTCTGGTCGCCCGTGACACATCGACTGTTCATCGTTGAAGCGATCGTCCTGGACTGTCGGCTGACTAAAGAAGCAAGAAAGGTAATTGAGCCACGTATAGAGTTCTAAAACGTATCAGCCATGTTTATTTTCGCATCGCGGAGCATGTGGCAGCATTCCCTTTGTGAACATCCAATTAATATCTTGACCGAAAGCTCACAGTTAAGGTCAAAAACTCATCGTTGTATTCCAGGTAGCATTGTGTCTTTAGTTCGCTCTATTTATTGATTGCCTAATGTTTTAATGATTACTGAGCATTATAAGCCGTAATGTGGCAGTATATTATATATCAGGCTATGTGTGTCCTCGGTGTATTCTAGTTTAGAGGTGTTACTTATTAGCATAATTTGATTATTGCAACAGAACTGATAGCAGAATACATCCATTTTATAGCGGCTAAGGAGAAAGCGTGTTACGCTACGCATTCTTCCTTGTTTAACTTCACATGAAATTCGGAAAATGGCATTGAATGCCCTATGCTTCTAGCTTCTCGAGATGGAAATCGTGCGCACTGAATGAACTTTTGAGCCTTTTCTAGACGAATTTTCTTCCAGTGCCGTGATTGCATTGTATCAATCGTAAATTGTCGCTGCTGTTGTGAGTTGCAGCTCGGAGAAGAGCAGAACACTTGGGATACATATATGCTCCTCCTTGAGCCCAAACGTGAAAATGTTCACCTGACGCAAACAATTATATGAGATCATGAATTTGTATGGAGAGGAATTGCGGGAACTAGCAAAACAAATCACAAGTTGTAGCTGTGCTTATTTTTCATACGCCGCCAATGTATTCAACTTTAATTGTTGCAATGGAAAGAGGTTATTTCATCTTATCGCTAAAAAGTGCCCCGTGAAGATCACGCGAAAGAATAAACAGGAATCTGGTGCTTTAGCACTGCTTACGCTATCTGGCTTCTTTTTGGTAATCTGACGCCCGGCCTAATATTCCTTCTGCTGCACAAGCCTACTCTAGAGAGTGAGCTTGTTGCCTGTTGTCACGGAACCATATGAAATTGTAGTGCAGACATCGCAGGCATACCCAAATGATAGTTACGAGTAATACATTTCGGGATTATGAGTATTCAGTGGGAGACCTTCCAATTTCTCAACTACACTCAGAGAAAACTAAAGTTCTCGAAATCAGAAGCAGTAAAACGTGGCCAGTTTTGGAAACATGTTTTAGATACAGTCCTGATGCAGATAGCTGAGTGACATATAATTCCGTCTTCTAAAGCAGCTCCTCGCTAGCTCACAGGTGGGTGCTGGACATCAAGGTGGGAAATCGAATTTCGCTGAGTGGTGATGGTGTTTTTTTCAGGGCGATATATTGGAGACTCGTGCAGTGCACCGTTAGTTCGCGTTAAAGAACACTGCGGTGCACAATTTTATTTGACGCTTTTTCCTACATCGTCTCAAACATTCTGATTTGAAGAGGTTCCTTCGGGCGCTGGGGAAATCTTTTTGAGCAATGATGTCCTAAGCTAATGTGCACAAATCCTCTCCCGGCTGTTTCTCAACTATTTAGCAGCTTGAGGTCGGGGATATTAATATCCTCAATGCTCGTAATTCCAGAGGAGCTAAAGATGAGACATAGTAATGGTAAACATATTGCAGCCGCTTTAACAGCATGTCAGATATTCGTACAGAATATGAAATCCACCAAAGATGACTTCTGGACTGATGGCTGATGTTCATTTGCAGATCCCGCATAAGTGCCCCTAATCTTCGCCGCTGACTCGCGCCTGCTTCAAGTTTGTGGAAAGTGAAGTTTTCCTCACTGGTACAACGCTCTAACGCGGCATCATCATGTGTAAGAATTAAGTTTGTCTTTAAGCATGATGCTCTATTTAGCATTTCCCGTATGAATTACCGTAACGTGAGTAAATGTTTTCTGTGCAGATGCAACGACACAAACCGTCACGAGTGGTGAGTTTGAATTATATATGCACCTTAACCGGGGCGATGATATGGTCATTCGATTTATTGCCATTTCATACTTCTATAGTATACAGGACTGTTATTCAACTCGCAAGTTTGTAGTGCCTAACGCGTGGTGTATATTACACGAAGACGCGATAGAAATTGGAATCGGGAGGCTCCTCCCACCAAGAGTGACTGCCATTTTGAAAATCTTGTGTGACGTCACAGAGGATACACGGCGGAGCGTCGACTGTAATGCAGGCTGCAATATCAATATGCACGTCTCTGTTTTTGAAGGGGGGGGGGGGGACGATGGACACAGTGGTCGACCCTCATGCAGAAGTGCTTGACGAAGATGTTACCCCACGAAAGCGATATCGTGGAAGGCATGTTTTCTTTAGCATAATGCTTGGTCACAGTCAGCGGGCTGCATGGTAATATGCCCCTTTAGGTTGTCGACGCACTGATTTTTCGCATTCCACCGGCGACGACGCCAGCACGACCGACGGTCGCCTATCACTGTAATGTGTGGTTTTCGGCCCAGCGCCACTGGCGGAACTCATAAGTGGATGGTCATCCGATTTGTTTTCATCGGATTGGAGGCCGAGCGAAAACTTGACACTCGATGAGGGATCGGGCTGAACAGCTGTACTTGACTGTAGCTTAACCGTGTTAGAAAATGGAAAACAAGAAGCTACACTTGATATGTGCCCCCTTCTCATCAGCAATGACCTTGGCCAGAAAGGTTAGTCAGCGCCGAACTGCCGACCCGCTCAGCGATAAATAGGCCTGGCGCGAGTACGCGGGGTTCGGGTCTACAGTTTCGGCGATTACGGAGCGCGTATTCCCAAGCTTTAGTGGTTGCATGTGGCCATCGAGTGTAGTTGTGATAGTAGCGACCCCAAATCGACGACTGCTTACATCACAAATCGAGTGCACATTGAGCGTGAATCGCCGATATGTAAGCCTATCTAGCGAGCGCTGCCGGAAGCTGTCGGCGCCGGTTTTGTGTATACGTATAGCAGGGGACGTAGCATCAACGGCGCGTCTTACAGCGCAGTTGTACTATGTGAACAAATAAAGGTGCAACCGGTGCGAAAAGAAGTGGATAGCTTTGTTGCTACTGCTAGCTCAGCTTGCATTTTATTGTGTGCAAACGAGCAGCATACATGCAATCATTACAAAAGTCATGTAAACAAAGACGCTGGTGCATGGGCCCGCGGAGTCGTAATCCGCGAATCGACGCATTCATGCGGCAGTTTAGGGTTCACACACTAAATACTAAATGGGGTATCCTTACGCTGGAGCACTCATGAGCCATTTGCTGGAGAGGCACTAGAAAAAAGCAAGGTGAGGCGCAGAACTCGGTCGCAGTCGCGCGCACGTCTGCGGGGGAGGCGATACGGAAACGGCGGCGACTGGGAGGCTCTTGTTTTGTGCGGGCATGCAACGATGAGCAATCGAATGGCGTTGGGTTTGACGATGATGGGACTGAAGCGGCGGCTCAGGCTTTCGTGCGCTGGTCGTGGCCAGACTGAACATTTAGTTTAGCAAAAATGGTTTACTAACCGAAAATAATTAGGTCTGACTAACATGCACATATAACAGTAAGTGAAGAGGTTAAAAGCTCGCTCAAAAGTTATTTCTGCTCCTTTAATGTCGCAAGACATGCTCTCGCGTCAGGGTATGCTTGCTTGAGATTTGCTCTTAGGTTTTGGACCGAAAGAGCGATAGCAAAAGCTCAGCAATCAGGATCATAACGCTAACCCCTCTCCCCATTCGCTGTGCGAACACATGGCGGAAGGAAATATTGGACTAGTGCCTTTTTATATGCGTGAGCGCTTGTTTCTAAAACAAGCTAAATCTCTTAACGTAAGAATAATATGCTTCAGATTGTATGACTAAATTATACAGCATGAGACCGTCGATTTTCGCCCTGTCGGTAATCTCTAGACGAAGCCCAAAACAAGTCCCAGGATCACAAAAGTCCCATATAGCGACCGATTCCCAAAGAAAAGAGAATATGTGAATAAAATTTTTAGCTAAAAAAAATCTGTGACCATCATTCAAGGCGTGCATGCAAAAGTGCCGACATGGAAATAATATCACGTTGTGACGTCAGTAGCCGGTTGTTGCCAGTCCACAAAGCTGACTCCGATATTAATATTAAAAATTAATTTTAAAGTTGTCTACTCAGCGAATTAGCTCAAATTTTGAGGATTTAATATTTAACGGGCGAGGAGTGAAAAGCAATAAGTTTATGCTCAGTTGTAAGCTGTCATGACTCCTGTGATGAATACAGTTTCTGAAATTCATATTAGAATAATTTTTAGGTTTTCTATATTTCCCTAGGTTTTCGTGATGAAGGACCCAGCTGTTTATTATTTCATAGGATCACTGAAAATTTACGTTCGTAAACATCTTTAGAGCCTGCTGTGAATCACCGGGCCTTCCACCGTTACAAAAGCACCGTACCGGAATAAAATCACGAGCTCTCTTCCCATTGCACTCTTTCTTGATCACGTTATCAACGTGCATGTAACGAGCAATAGTTATTCCGGAAAAACTCGAAAATAGTGTCTCCAGAGACTCCATATAGGAGGCTGCTTCTTTAAACTAGCATTCCCAATTGATGGTTCCTTCGGCCTTACATTATGAGGTTTCTAACGTGCAGCCTTCAGGTAAAAAGAAAAAGCTCCATGCAATATGCAAATATTCTAAAATGGTCGTGAATATTTTACGTGGTTGATTGATGCAAGTAAACAAACTGGCAATTAGTTTTACACGAACTCCCCGTTTTGCTATCTAATTGAGCTTTGTGCTTGAGATGGAAGAGAGCAAGGTAATGCAGCCTTGCAGGACCCTTCGATACCAGCTGTGCACGCTATCTTTAGGCCGTTTATGTTTTTTTTTTTTGCTTAGTTAAAGCGTTGATTTATATGTATGATTTGTGAACTTTCGTAAAATAATAAACAATAACTTTACAACACAGAAGATGTCATAAATAAAGGAGGCTCAAGCTAAAAGATTATGATTAAGCGAGTATAAACGAGCACTACTGTTAATGAGAATTCGCTACGGGAACCAATGACTGAAAGCCATTAGATTTGGAGCTTAAGTGTCAATGCAAGGCTTATGCTTCTTTTAATCTAGCGGAGAAGTGCCAAGCATTAACTAAATTCCTTTTTGGTGAATTATGCTGATGAATTAAGACAATTAAGACAACAAGTCACAAAATGAATGGCGAACAGAATGACGAATGTCGTAAAAGCTTGCTATTTGCAACACCCTTTGTAATGCGCCGTCCCACACGTGATAAATCACAATTTAGATGGAAGTATTTCAAAAGTGGGAACACCTCAGCTGCCCTCGCAGTCTTTATGTTTGCGCGTCGCAATTAGCTCTGCTGTTGAGGCAAAATTGAGAGTTACAATTTCTGGCCTAATGCATTGGAAAATCAGTTTAGTTCACATCAAAATTAGAAAGTACTTTCTGCTGTTTTGTTCCGATAAAACTTAATTAGGAGACTAAGGAGACCAAGCCAGCATGGGACAACAAATGTTGCCTGAACAACGGATATTTTGCTGCGTACAAGACGTAATGTAAACATATTTTTAGGACATAGAAAAATGTAGGCAGAAGCCTAACTCTGCTTAGCATGACAATAGATACAGATATAAAGTTTAGAACCCGATAGACTGTATTTCGCGTCTATACCTTATTTGCCTATTTCAGCAATGTCTATCTAGCTTTCTAACAGTCCCATTAAGCATATATTAATGTGAACGATGTAGGTTTTCCGGATGTAATGATGACGATGGTGATGACGACTTCCTAAGTCTAGCGTGAAAGAATCTGTTGGATGAACTAAAAAGGCTATTACAACTAAGATGTATTCGAAGCGGGGCGGGAAAGACTGGCGGCTTATCACGAGGCGAAACCAGCTATCGATAGGATATACTGGTCAAGCGCAGTGGCGAGTGCAGCTGTTCTCTTTGCCGCGCTAGGTAAGTTAACTTGAGTGTTCGGCTCCACATAACGATAATCTCAACACAGAGGGTCTCCTGACGTTGCAAATTATTTTCTGTCTTCCTGGGCGCAGTATGGTCCTGAGCTTCTGCAGAATACTCTTGTTGATTTTAGGGCGAACGTCTTCTTACGCTCATGATTTTCGTTCATTCTTGGGTGCGTGCGTCCAAGAAAACTGTCATACTTCGCCAGATTTCGAGGGAATACCGCGAAGTTACGGTTCTTTTTAACTCTGCCAGTGATGAACTTTAGTCGTATGTAGTGACCGATAATGATAGTGGTCGTCAGTGATAGCGACAGTGATGACTATAGTGCACGATATGAAGACAGTAATATTTCCTTATGACAATGGTAGTGACGTCAGCACTTCACTAGGCGATTCACGCATACACGTAGACGCCGGCCGTTCGATTAAGGTGTCAGTGCGGTGCCTTTCATTTGGCTCTTTCTCGAACTCGGGTGCAGGTGGTGGTGGTGAAAACAATTTATTACATTTAAGGAGAGGTTACTTGGGGAGCCGCCTCTAGTGGGCCGCTCCCCTAGTGGCTCGCTGGACCGGTGCTTGTTGGGCCGGTATGTCCAAGCAACCGAGAAGGGCCGTCTCCCAATCCTCTCGCGTAGGGGAATGAGCTATGGGTGAACGAGAAGGATGTAAGGCAGGAATCAGCGGCGTTACAGATCGGTTCACAGAAAAGAAAACATGCAGTATTGGTCGCATGTCTGCGTGCACCTGGCCGCGCCGTAAAGGAAGGGAGGGAGGTGTTAGTGTAAGAAACAAATAGAGAAAACGGTCGTAGTGAAGGGCTGGAGTAATGCCGACCACCTGGGGCTCACCTCTCGCTGGCACGCTCGTCGTTTCGCGTCAGCTGTCTCCCGACCGCTCCATTGAACCGATGACGGCAATCAAGTCTACTGCTTTGCCAGCGACCAAGCTCACTCGCGGTGCCGAGTGGCTATATTATAAGCGGCGAGAAGCTCTCACACCGCGCTATAAATGCTTTCGCCTCATTGCTCTTTAGTGGTGATTGCCCGCTACAGATATAATTGGGGTACGGTGCTGTACATAAATCTACATTTCTTAAAGATAGTCGCTGCTTCTTAAAAGGTAACACTTTGTCGTTTATCGTAGGTCTTTATAATAGGAAAAGTTTCTAGTCTCTTCGAGAATGGGCCATATTTCCCTAATACAGAATATCACACAATGGAGTTTTTCTTTAGTGCTTTACATCAGTATGGTCTTTTTTTCTGAGAAACGCGCGCCTTAGCTACTTCTCATTGCCTAACAGCAGTTGAAATTTGCATAAAACAGCTAGTTATCTAGCGATGGCTCAAATTTTCATATCTTTCACTCCAACCTTCCTCCCTTACCTTGTGTCCACCGAAGAGTGTGACGGGCACTGCCTCTTCCCTTTCTTATCGACCATTTTACGTATTAAGACGAAAGTTTTTAGACTGGTACTGTCGACCACGGTTCAGTCTAATACTTCCGTCACATTATAACTAATGAGACGCCACTTTCGAATAATAATAATAATTGGTTCATAGGAAGTGAATTAAGGCGCAGTATCTGTCACACTTCTGCTGTGGACACTTGTCCGCGCGGTAAGTGAAGAGAGGAAGGTGGGAGTGCAAGTGGAAAGAGAGAAACAGGATCGTAGTGGAGGGCTACGGAGTAATTTCGACCGCCTGAGGATCTTTACGTGCGCTGGTATTGCACAGCACACGGCCGCCACTTTGTTTTGTGATCGGATGTCTCGCCTCCGATTAATCGCCAGTTTAGAAAATTTGATAGGAGGATGTCTCTTCAATGAAACTAATTACGTCCTTGACCTAACTCTGTATTTACAGCGGTGATTTAACTATATTTAGTAAATATTTACTATTATTAGTAACCACTTATTTCAAGTCCTATCTGCAATGTCAACACAGTCCTCTATCCCTCTGATTCCCAGCCGAGTGCTTTAATCCACTGCGCCCGTAGCCTTTCTCAACGGAAAGCGCATTGAGTTCTTCCTGCCTTCGCAGTGGGGTCTGTTTTTATGTGCCGTCGTATCTCGGTGGGGTCACCACTTCCTCACTTTTCCGTAGTGTCCCTCGATGCCAGCGCCGCCGTTTAGGGACTACCTCGCCGGCGCCGCCATATTGAAGCACATGGGATCAGCTGCGCTAGCATTCGTATAACGATGCCGTTCATGCTCATCGCGTTCCTCACACTGCTTTGACTGGAACAGCTTTTTGTATCAGCATCGCAATGCGTATCGTGTTACTCATAATAACCCTCTTTAAAACCCTAGAGTCGAAGAAAGAGTTGCACGACCTAATTTTAGGAGCGCAAGTGGTCGAGGTTGAACATTTCATATGGCGTCGGCTGATTTGAAGTAGCGCTAATACTTTAACGATTCGCTGCCTCGCACGTGCTGTCGCTGCGTGCCGATGGGGGAAATTGACTTCTTTTTTCACGTTCTGTTATGCTTTTTTTTATAATCCCAAGCTTTGTTAACCGCAGCACGTGGTCCGCCGCTCGAGCACTTCGGTCAGCTTCGATTCCGTTGTGCGGGCTGCTTCTGTGTGCTAAGCTCACAGCAACGGATGTCTCTCCACTTTCCTATATTTGAAGGCGTGCCTATGGGTTATTGGTTCGTTTACTGCTCAGAGGGATGCTGCTACATCAGTTAAAGGTGGCCGTCGGCTTACACAAATAATTCGGCCGTATACCAACGCTTTCACAGTCCTGCATTTTCGAGGCCCACGAAAATCGACTGCTCCTCTGAGTTAGTAAAACGAATATCCACGATTTTTTCGCTTGGTTCATTTTTCTGATGGGTGCACAACAACTTAAAGGTGTTGCGTGCACTCACGTGCAGACATCGCTTGTGTCATTGATAATTAGGCAACGATTGCGCTGCGGCGATTCCTCAGTTTGTGAAGCACATCTCTAGATATTATTTCATTGTATTTATTTTTTCAAGCCCATGTCTACTGATTACCAGCCACGCACATAATCTACAGAAACGACGGTGAATTTGAGGTCATTAAGCAAACTGCAGCAATCGGTTTTTATTGCGAAGCAATACTACTTTAGCTCCCACCTCAGCCCGTGCCATGCCGCGGCCGCATAGCCACGCTTGACCATTCGCGTGGTTGGTTGTACAACTTTTAATTCCATCGGAAACGGGGAGTCGTAGAGGCTGGCAGGTAGCCCTTGGCTTCTTGCGGCCTCTTCCGCCAGATGGACGGTGCGGTGCTGGATCGCAGAGTCCGCGCTTCGCAGCAGGGTATCCCAGGCTTCTCTACTTGTAATATTTTGCCCTATCCCTGGAGATTGTGGGCACTCCCAAATTATGTGGTCGAGGGTCCCTCTCGCCCCACAGTGTTTGCACAGATCATTGTCCCTAAAGTGTGGTAGCGCGTGAAACGCCCAGACGGGGTTCATGAACGTATTAGTTTGTAGCCGCCTCCACGCGACAGCTTCTCTATTATTAAGTCTAACATCTGGCGGGGGTACCAGTCTACGTCCTAATTTATAATGGTCGATGATTTCCCCGTAATTTTGCAGACGCTCGTCGTATGCCCAGTGTTCGGGGGGCTCGACGGCTACCCGGAAGTAAAGAGCTCGGGCTAGCTCGTGAGCCGCATCGTTACCAGGGACGGCAGCGTGAGCGGGTGTCCAAATCAACTGAATTTTCCTATTTATTGTTCTTTGGGTGAGGATTTTGGCCGCCTCCGGCGATATCCTCCCCTTCACAAAATTTTGAATGGCAGTTTTGCTGTCGCTAATTATGAACTTGGCTTCTGTTCCTACGCAAGCTAGCACTATCGCAACTTCCTCCGCAGTCTCTATGTTGCGGCCTCTGATGGCTGCCACGGATACCGGTGCCCCTCGGCCATCGACTACCGAAGCTACCACCGCACCTGTTCTGCCACTTGCCGCATCAACATAGACTACTTCCTTTGCTCCCATGTTCTTGAACCGTCGCTCTAGGGCTTCAGCTCATTTGGCCCTTCTTTCGACATTAAATTCTGGATGCATATTCCTAGGGAAGGGGGGCACTACCAAGGCATTCCTGATTTCACTATTAATTGTGATTTTTTTTTAACTCCCCTATCTGGGTTTGACTGCGTAGATCACAGCAGATTGTGGCAAGCTCTCCAAGAGATGGGAGTTCCAATTCACCTCATCTGTCTCCTCAGGAACTTGTATGCAGGGCAAGAGGCCACAGTCAGAACTGGGCATGGTCTTACTGATTGGTTTCCGATTGAGAAAGGGGTGAGGCAAGGCTGCATACTGTCGCCCTGCCTATTTAACCTATATGCAGAGTGCATCATGAGGAAGGCCGGTCTGGACGAGTCTTCAGCTGGAGTGAAGATTGCTGGAAAACGTATCAACAACCTCAGATATGCGGATGATACCACTTTAATGGCAGAAAGTGAAGTGGAACTCAAGAGACTTCTAATGCGCGTACAAGAAGAGAGTGAGAAGTTTGGGCTTAAACTGAACATTAAAAAGACAAAGATCATGGCGTCTTGCCCTATCAAGTCCTGGAGCATCAATGGACAAGAAGTGGAAGCTGTGACAGATTTTCTGTTCTTGGGCTCCAAGATTACCTCAAAAGGAGACTGCAGCCATGAAATTAGGAGACGCTTGCTTCTGGGAAAGAGAGCAATGGTTAGCCTTGACCGCCTAGTAAAGAGCAGAGACATTAGTCTGCCAACCAAGATCCGTATAACTCGTGCTATGGTCTTTCAAGTTGTGAGGTATGGATGCGAGAGTTGCACTGTGAAAAAGGCTGACCGCCGAAGAATTGACGCGTTTGAATTGTGGTGCTGGCGAAGACTCTTGAGAGTTCCTTGGACTGCCAGAAGATCAAATCAGTCGATATTGTTGACCATAAACCCTGACTGCTCATTGGAGGGTCAAATTCTAAAGTTAAAGCTCAGCTACTTTGGTCATCTGATGAGAAGAGAGGAGTCGCTGGAGAAAGATTTGATGTTGGGAAAGGTTGAGGGTCGCCGGAGAAGAGGTAGGCAGCGAACGCGATGGTTAGATGGCATCCTCGAGGCACTGCAGATGAAGTTATGTGATGTTAGGAAGATAGTGAGAGACCGGAAAGCGTGGCGTGACATGGTCCATAGGGTCACGAAGAGTTGGACACGACTGAACGCCTGAACTGAACTGACTGATCTGGGTTGAGGCCTACTTTTGCAAGGATTACCCTGCCCATCTCGGTCGTGCTCAGTGTCTCTAATTGGGAGACTCGCACTGCCTCCGCCAATTCTGCCCACGTGTTATGCACCCCGAGCTCGAGCAGTCGTTCGCTCGAGGTACCCATTTGCAGTCCTAGCGCCTTCTTAACGCAACTTCGAATCAGGCAGTCTAACTTCTCTTTTTCGCCGGCCTTGATGACATCGCTGCGTGACGTCATACCATTTGTGTAAAAACGGGGCCTCATCTCACGCCATCGCCTTGCGCGGCGCATAGCCACGGCCTCACTCCCGCTCCTCTCACCAGGGGCGCTGCGCGCAATGTGACGTCATACCATGTGTGTAAAAACGGGGCCCTATAACACGCCGTCACCTTGCGCGGCGCATAATCACGGCCGCGGCCTGACTCCCGCTCCTCTCACCGAGGGCGCTGCGTGCTGTGTGACGTCTACTGCCGCGAAACCTTCAAAACAGTATTTGTTGTTTTTTAACAGCCGCCGGCATTCAGGCTTATCACTCTGATTCTGGACCGCGTATCAGTTCCGTAATATTTGCTAATGCTCGATGTCGCGAGTCACACCTTTATCAGTTTTGTTGTAGCGCAAGATGCACCGAGATCTGTCTCGAAGGTTCCGGCCACTCGGGTGTCTTTCCACAATGTTCCAGCCCGTGCTGGTAGCAGTTTGCGACGTTATCTAGATTGTTCTGTGCAGCCTTTAAATTGAGCGTTGACGAGTGTGACTAGCACTCTTTGTCCGACGACCGACGAACACGTTTGTTGCGATCGCCGCCGCCGAGTTGCTTAGTTCTTTTGCGGGCGCAAGTCAGCCCCAATAAAGAGTTATTTCAGTACCATCACGCCTGAGTCTTTTAACGCGGTAGCGTTAAGGAGCTCGTGTCGCAGAAAAGCCGGTGTCGTCGGCGGCGTTGGCCGTGAGCGATAAATCCCGGCATGCACTTCATAAATAAAAAGCAACATCCAAGATGGCCTGGGTGGGAATCGAACCAGGGTCTCCGGAGTGTGAGACGGAGACGCTACCACTCAGCCACGAGTTCGATGCTTGAAAGCGGTACAAAAGCCCTTCTAGTGAACGCGGTTTTGCCTTAGAAACGTGCCGTAGAGCGTTATATTGCGGTGTATATCGATAATTATGAGCATGGTACTTACAGAAGTCGCAGTTACACGAGTAGCGAAGTACGTTTCCGCTACATTTCTTCTGCGCTCTGCGCACATGCAGAGCCATCTTGCGGCAAACACAGAAAAACCCCTCCTCGCAATGTGCGGCGGTGCCCCGACACGTGCCGCGCCACTCGCCCCTGACGTTTCGCCGTGCACCCTCACGGGTTGCAAAATCAAGCGTCTTTCCTTTCTTTAGATCACTATCTTTGCTCACCTGCTTCTCCCCTTCGGGCCGCGCGGGTACCGGTGCGAGGATGCCCCAATACCCTTGGGTTTAATAAGTTTCTCGACGAGCTGCAATAACGCTATCGCGTTTCACTCTTGAAGGCGAAGCTTAAGCGTCCTCCAATTTTTTTTTTTGGCGCGTACGGCCTTGTCACCACTACGTGACATCTGGTGGAGTTGCTGCCTTTGATCCTTCAAGCGAGGATCCCAGCCTTGTTCCTGTCGCCCTGGAAAACCAGCCTACAGGTCACCGAGCCAGCCGCCGACTCCAAGGCCTACAACCCGAACACGGTCTGCTGCCTGACCCCCTTCGATCTCGAAAGGCATCGACGCTGACAATGGCCCAGCCTACAGCACCGGTTGTTTTCGTCCAACCCCGTGAGCCCGCCTGCTTTCATGGACGACCGGATGAAGATGCGGGAGACTGGAGGACCTTTTCGACCGTGTGGCAGAATTCAACGGTTGGAACGACGTTGCGAAACTCAGGCAGGTCTACTTTGTTCTCAAGGACATGTCCGAGTTTGGTTTGAAAATCACGAGACTTCTTTCAAGGAATGGGAGATATTCAAAGCACAGTTCGTGATGGCCTTTACAAGTTCTGTTCAAAAAGAAAGAGCTCAGGCCCTCCTCCAGTCAAGAATTCAACTACCAAACGAGCCCGTCCTGGCCTACGTAGAGGAGATGAAACGCCTGTTTCGCCGCGCCGACCCTAACATTACCGAAGGTGAGAGAGTGACATTCCTAATGTGAGGCGTTAAAGAGTCGCTTTTTGCGGGGCTTGTCCGGAACTCGCCGAGAACTTTGGAAGAATTTGAAAGTGAAGCATCGACCACCGAGAAGACGTTGGACACCCGGATGCGCCAGTACGAGCGACCTCTTCAACTAGACTACTCATGCCACTACCTCAGCGCATCTGCAAGCGGAGAGAACCTTCGGGACCTCATCAGGGAGATCGTGCGAGAGGAGCTCCACCATTTGACGCCATCATCGCAACAACCCCAGGTGGAGACGCTCGCGGACGTCGTCCGTGAAGTCCAGCAGGCGCTGGGCGTTCCTCAAGCGACGGCTGCGACTGTTCCAGCGCAAGAGGCAACAGAAATGAACTACGCTGGTGCACTACGTCGCCCTGCGCCCCGACGTGATGACTTTCCGAGCCCTCGTCGCTACCGTCCTGTTCCTGAAAACCGCCCCTTGGCGCCCGCCCGCCAAGCCTACCAACGACTCCAAACCCCAGGAAGTGCGACGCCTGGAGGACTGCAAACAACCGGCCATTATGCTTCCACTGCGGAGAGGCCGGCCACATTCTGCGCCACTGCCCGCACCGACGAATCGGTCTCCGGGGATTTGCAGTCGACGCTCCACGACCACGCCCAGGTGAACGACCACAAGAAATTGACAACTATCTGCGTAGCGGTGAGATTGCGCCACCAAGCCGTCGGTTCAGATATCTATCGCCGTACAGGGCCCGCTTTGTGTCGCCAAGCCATACCTATGATGAGACTATGCGCGGAAGGTCCCTAAGCCTGCGCAGGGTAAACTAAACAGAGCAACCTTTGGAGGTGAGGTTGCTCAACGGCGAAAAGACGAACATCCTCTGCCGCCGACGACCACTAACGACGACGCAGCCATTTCACCGCCGCTCCACACGACGTCACCGACGACAACACGACCAGACTGCAATCAGGCACCGCCGCCCAGCGAAGTAAAAACGGTATGCCCCGGCCATGACCTGAAGAAATGACGGAGCCGAGATCGGACACTAAGGCCCACGTGCAATGCGAGGACTCGAACAAGTGACCTTGAAGTTGATATCGACGGTCTCAGAGTCACTGCCCTTGTAGACACCGGAGCTGAATATTCAGTCATCAGTGGACCGTTAGCCTCCCATCTCAGAAAAGTTACAACCGCTTGGGATGACCCGCTGATTCACACCGCAGGTGGCAACCTGATTACTCCATCGGGACGATGTGCTGCAAGAATAACCGTAAATGGGCGTACTTATCCCACCAGCTTTGTGGTCTTGCAGCCGTGTTCCTGCGACGTGATTTTAGGCATGGACTTCCTAAATGAAAATAGGGCTATCATCGACCTCCGATCCAAGCTCACCAAGCTCTCTGCAGACAAAGCCATATCTGCTACGACGACTTCGACTCAACACGTCGCTCTAAACGCCCTGGACGGAGAATTGACCGTGCCGCCCCGATCAAGCGTCGCCGTCACCGTAGGTAGCACAGACATCGAAACCGCTGAAGGCATTGTCGAATGAAATATTCAATTGCTCTTGGAACGAGGTGTCGGCATCGCAAGAGGCATCGCGAAATTCCGGAGAGGACAAGCGCAGGTGCTGGTAACAAACTTCACTGAAGAATACCGGCATCTCAACAAGGGCACGACCATCGCTTTTCTCGACGAATTAGCGGACCTCAAAGACGTATTCGCCCTCCACGACCAACCACTGGAAGACGCACCGGACCAATTCCATCAGCCCACATTTGACATCAACCCAGTATTGACCCACAGCAGGAAAAACCAGATTCGCAGTCTTCTTCGAAACTACAGGGAGTGCTTCTCGTCATCATTGAAGGTACGACAAACACCACTGGCCAAGCACCGCATTATAACGGACGAACACGACCGACCTCTGCGCCAAAGCCCTTATCGTGTATCGCCGCGAGAACGGCAGGCCATTCGCGATCAAGTTGAGGAAATGCTGCGTGATGACGTAATCTAGCCATCGAACAGCCCCTGGGCAGCACCAGTCGTTTTGGTCAAGAAGAAAGACAGCACACTTCGCTTCTGCGTTGATTACCGTCGCTTGAATAGCATAACGAAGAAGTATGTCTACCCGCTTCCCCGCATCGACGACACTCTCGACCGGCTCTGCAATGCAAGGTACTTCTCATCGATGGACCTGAAGAGCGGATATTGGCAAATTGAGGTCGACGAAAGAGATCGCGAGAAGACCGCATTCATCACACCGGACGGTCTTTTTGAGTTCAAGATGATGCCATTTGTCCTCTGCTCTGCACCAGCCACATTTCAACGAGTAATGGACACAGTCCGGGCAGGCTTGAAGTGGCAAATTTGTTTGGTATATTTGGATGACGTTGTTGTCTTCCCGCCAACTTTGACGACCACCTAAAACGACTACAGACAGTGCTGGAAGCCATCAAGTCATCGGGACTAATGCTAAAACCAGAGAAGTGTCACTTCGCCTACGAAGAACTCCGGTTCCTAGGTCACATCGTTAGCAAGGACGGTATTCGCCCAGACCCGGAGAAAACAGCTGCAATCGCGCAATTCCCACCGCCTGCCGACAAGAAAGCTGTGCGCCGATTCCTTGGGCTGTGCGCTTATTATCGACGATTCGTCAGAAACGTTTCGCGGATCGCCGAACCGTTGACGCAGCTTACAAAGGCTGACGTACCTTTTAAATGGGAAGCGCCGCAAGGAGAAGCCTTCGACGAGCTTAAGTGCCGCCTGCAATGCCCTCCTGTACTTGGCCACTTTGATGAAAACGCCGAGACCGAAATTCACACCGACGCTTGCAGTGTGGGCCTAGGAGCCGTTCTCGTCCAGAAGAGTGCCGGACAGGAGAAAGTAATCGCCTACGCTAGCAGGTCCCTCACAAAAGCATAAGTCAATTACTCGACGACCGAGAAGGAGTGCCTTGCAATCATCTGGGCCACTTATAAGTTTCGTCCGTACCTATACGGCCGTCCATTCGAGGTGGTAAGCGACCTTCACGCGCTCTGCTGGCTGGCTAATTTGAAAGATCCTTGCCAGATGGAGCCTACGACTTCAAGAATTTGACATGACTGTAGTCTATGAATCGGGCCGGAAGCATTCCGACGCAGACTGCTTATCAAGCGGTCCCGTCGATGCTCGCCCGAAGGACGATGACGACGACGCCTTTTTGGGACCGGTAAGCGCCAGCAGTTTCGCAGAACAACAACGTTCAGACCCTGAGCTGAAAGCGCTAGCCGATTAATTGGAAGGAAAGACCGCTTCCCCACCTGGTGTGTTCAGGCGACATTTATCATCCTTCACGTTAAGCAATGGCCTCCTCGTGAAGAACTTCGCACCCAACAAGACCGCGCAGCTTCTCGTAGTGCCTAAAACCCTTCGGCAAGAAATTCTGCAGGGGTTGAACGATGAGCTCACAGCAGGCCACCTCGGATTTGCGCTCACGTTGCGTCGAATCCAGAAGTATTACTGGCCCCGACTGCCTGCCGAAGTTGCCCACTACGTGAAGATGTGTCGTGAGTGCCAACGATTCAAAACGCCGCCGATCAGACAAGCAGGACTACTAAACCCGATTCCGCCCCCAGTCCTGCCCTTTCAACAAATTTGGATGGATCTCCTCGGCCCCTTTCCATCTTCGTCTATGGGTAACAAGTGGATCATCGTGGCCACTGACTAGTTTACCCGTTACGCCGAAGCAAGAGCACTACAAAATGGTACCGTGGCAGAAGTCGCCAAATTTTTTGTCGAACAAATTCTCTTTGCGACACGGCGCCCCAGAAGTGCTCATCACGGACAGGGGAACGGCGTTTACGGCAGAGTTGACGCAAGCCATCCTGGAATACAGTTACACAAGCCATCTGCCCCATCCCCAGACCAATGGCCTTACGGAGCACCTGAACAAAACGATCGCGGACATGATCGCTACGTACGTCGACGCTGAACACAAGACCTGGGACGCCATCTTGCCGTACGTGATCTTCGCGTATAACACGGCAATCCAGGAGACGACCAGAGCGACCCCGTTCAAGCTTGTGTACGGTAGGGAGCCCACGACGACGCTCGACGCAATGCTACCACACGTAACCAACGAGGACAACCTTGACGTCGCCGCCTACCTGCAGCGTGCAGAGGAAGCCCAACGACTCGCACGGCTGCGTAATAAAGACCAACAGCGCACCGACAGCCGACGATACAACATACGA
This sequence comes from Amblyomma maculatum, assembly GCA_023969395.1. Lineage (NCBI taxonomy): Eukaryota > Metazoa > Arthropoda > Arachnida > Ixodida > Ixodidae > Amblyomma > Amblyomma maculatum. Next base: position 63,151 of record JAJIZL010016158.1, on the reverse strand, counting down.
CGACGCCACGCAGAGTACAATCCAGAAGACCAAGTGTGGGTTTGGACACCAATTCGCCGTCGCGGATTAAGTGAAAAGTTGTTGCGTCGATACTTTGGGCCGTACAAAATCATTCGGCGCGTCGGGCCACTGGACTATGAAGTCATTCCCGACGGAACGTCAGCATCACAACGGCGACGCGCACGCCCAGAAATTGTACATGTTGTACGACTGAAGCCATATTACGCGCATTAAAGAATCTGTGGTGTTTAAACTTTGCAGTGTTTAAGTTTCTTTGTTTTGGAACATCGAGGCGATGTTTTTTTTTAAGGGGGGAGTAGTGCCGCGAAACCTTCAAAAGAGTATTTGTTGTTTTTTAACAGCCGCCGGCATTCAGGCTTATCACTCTGATTCTGGACCGCGTATCAGTTCCGTAATCTTTGTTTGTTAATGCTCGATGTCGCGAGTCACACCTTTATCAGTTTTGTTTTAGCGAAAGATGCACTGAGATCTGTCTCGAAGGTTCCGGCCACTCGGGTGTCTTTCCACAATGTTCCAGCCCGTGCTGGTAGCTGTTTGCGACGTTATCTAGATTGTTCTGTGCAGCCTTTAAATTGAGCGTTGACGAGCATTCGTTGTCCGACGACCGACGAGCACGTTTGTTGCTATCGCCGCCGCCGAGTTGCTTAGTTCTTTTACGGGCGCAAGTCAGCCCCAATAAATAGTTATTTCAGTACCATCACGCCTGAGTCTTTTTTTTTGGCGTGTACGGCCTTGTCACCACTACGTGACAATATCATCTGCTTAAAAACGGGGCCCCATCTCACGCCGTCGCCTTGCGCGGCACATAGCCACGCCCTGACTCCCGCTCTCCTCGTCAAGCCCATGAGATGCCGCCTTCAGCCTATACGTTTCGGCAGGTTGCAAAGAGAAAGCATCAGCGAGCTACGGAGACAGAAGAACGAGAAGAACGCCTTTCCAAGCGACGAGCTCAGGATGCAGCCGGGCGAAAAAAAAAAAAAAAACGTTCAGCGTCTTCGGCAGCATAATCAACGGCAGAAGCAAGTGAGGAAGTTATAAGTTTGGCCGACATTGTGGAATGTGCATCTCGTTCCAGCGCTACTAGTTTGAAACGCCGGAACGCATGTGTGTGTCGTCATTCTTGTCTGTGCGTGTTTACCCATGTCAAACATAGCAGAAACATAGCACAGCCAAGAGTATCATCATAGCCATACGAGCATAAGCATAACCACAGCATCATCAAAAGCGGTACAATAGTAGAACCCACGTATTGCTTTGCAATTACTAGGCTTAACCAAGCTAATCAATAGCCAATTTTTTTAACTGAAACAAAAGTTATCGACTATAAAAAGTCATGAAGTGCGAAAGCAAAATCGACGATAAACGTTTAGTTAAAAAACAGCAATTTTAAGAATGCCTAAACGTACATTTTCTACTTTGCCTACAAAATGCAGTGGGAATAGAATAATAAACTACCTAAAGCTGAGCCTTATTATTGTTCCAAACAAGTCTACATTACAACTTGTCAGGCTCGCCCCTAACAGACAATACGGACAGAGAAACAAGTCACTGTAAATTATTTAACATCAAGTGCAATCGGACATGGCAAAGAAAGCAAACCAAAACATAAGTAAGCAACGCAGAGGATCATAAAAACGTGGTATGTACAGTGAGGTTTGAAGTTGAAATAAAAAACAAAACTGTTTTGTTCGAAGTGCTGTGTCCTCGTGTGTTTTGTGACTGGAGCAGTGCGCGTTAATGGACAGGCCCCTGCACCGCTCTACGCGCATCACCGGGAGAACTCGCAGTCTGCCTGCGCCCAGCGGAACTCCCCTCACGGCAGGCTCCCTCGCCCTCCTCTATAGTTCTGAGAAGCAAGCCCCATCCTCATTCTCTCTCTCTGCCCCACCGGCGTGGTGCAGTGGTAAGACGCCCGACTACTGTGCCGGAGTACCCGGGTTCGAACCCGACCTCGGCGGCTGCGTTTCGATGGAGGCGAAACGAAGAGGCATCCGTGTGCTGTGCGATGTCAGCGCACGTTAAAGATCCCCAGGTGGTCGAAATCACTCCGGAGCCCTCCACTACGGCTCCTCTTTCTCTCTTTCCACTTTCACTCCCACCTTCCTCCCTTCCCTTACGGCGCGGTTGAGGTGTCCACAGAAAATAAGTGAGACAGTTACCGCGGTTTTCCCTTCCTATAAATCAATCAATCATCCTCATTCTCCGGCCTCCGTTCCCTCTGTTTTTCGCCACGGTCGGCTTTCTTCTCGGCCGACGCTGGTCTCACCCTCTTGTCTGTTAATAAACATAGTTAATAGGTGTTTTCTATACTTACGACGCTCGAACACGACAAAAACAAAACAAACATGGGGAGGGGGGCATGTAAGCTTCGAAATATGCAAACAAAATATAGGGGAAAAGCTGGTTTTCAATATGTGGTGTAACCTTGACAACAGGAAAACAAACATGAAAAAAAAGTAAATACAAAATAAGCATGAAAAATACAGTTGCAAAAAGGTTTCAATGTACACTATCGCGTAACATCAAGCAATTTGCTCTACGGCAAGTTGACGCCAGCCACAGGCCTGCGGCCGTATTCGTCGTCTGATTCATCACGTTCGCTTAGCCAGTGGAGGTAGATATGTAGTCGCATGATGACAAAACTGCACAGCAGTTTTCTCATTATTCTTGCATGGTCAGTGCACACATTAGGTGGCAGATAAACTGATCACTCAATAAGATTTGTGAATGCCTTGACTGGGTGACGCAAATGACAAATATCATTGTCTTGTGATAATTACTTAAATTGACATGCTTAAGAAGAAACGAATTACAGTACCGCATGGTTCAGATACACCAGATTCCCATATACTCTATTGTACTCCTTGGGCTGCACAAGGGCATGCTTGTCGAAGCCTCATTAGCAATGAGGACCTAAGTACAAGCAGAACATGGTTTCTTAGTAGAGATGAAAGGCTTCACCAAATATCCTGCCAAGTGAGTAACGATGTCGCTTTCTATGAGAGGCAATGGTTCGACATCTGAACAGTCATCATAGTATGAGGTTTCCTGGAATTCATTCTGCACTTCTTGAATCTCCGCAGAAAAAATTCACTAAGTTGTTGCTGTAATCAGCTTCATAACCTGAACTCTTAGGTAGTTTGAGGAACTGATATAATTCAGAGTGGATTTTTGACATCATATGCACTGGGCACGGAAGAAATTATCCGGATCACCGCAAACAAGTCTCCAGGCAATCTTGAGCTGACCTTCCTGTTAAGAAAAATGCGTAGCCACATGTTTAGCAGACAATTGTGAAGTTGAAGCGCTACTCAGTGGACATTTGCACGCCTGCTTGACATTGTTTCCACACCTATTTGATGCGAATGCCTAAACCCTCGGCAACTGCAAAAGCGAGTTTCAGAGTTCAGGCAGCCTCATAATATTTTATTTCATTTCATAAGCTGATGGCAAATGCAGGGTGCCTCGCAGTCATGATTGTGTACCACTTAAAAATCCCCTCACAAACCAGGCTGTAGTTTCAGACTCGGTTGATAGCTTCACCGCTCTACAAAGTACCTGATAGCGGCAGGTGCTTCTCGGAGTAACTGAACAGCTACCCCTTCCTTCATCTTTGTGAAGTGGCCATTGGAAACGTGCAGCGCACCTAGTCTAGGTGCCACCTGCAACTGCTCTGTGTCCAGCTTCAGCAGAGGTTCTATATACTCAATGAACAAATCATTGCTCGGTAAATTGTACTTAGCCATATTTCTTCACTCAGTTTCATCTGGTCTTTACGCACGAGGTGCCTTATTATAATACCTAGTACATTTGAAGGATCTGGCATAAATAACTGCGACATAGAATTGTCATAGCGATGGGGAACAGGGCATGTAGTGACAGGGGAGAGGGAGCTAGATAGGTTTAAGCTACGCCCCATTGCATGGTTGGAGCTGCCCATATCGCATGTCACGCACAGCACACGCAAAAAAATGTGTGTGAAAAGGTTGATTAGGTGGAAGACAAAGTCAATCAGCTTGCCTTCATTCACATAAGCACCTGTATAATGATAAGAAATTAGTTGCTTCCAGCGCGTGTTAAGACCCCAACCATGAAGATGAGTACATGATTTGCTTTCAGACAGCGTACGTTGCCGAGAACGTCATCGCCACTTTTATCTAGCTCGACACCCTTCCGAATATGATGAACCCTTCCGAATCTCCACTTCATCCAGAAATAACACACAGTATGTTTCAATGCTTGACATTGCAGCTACATTCACCTTCATCATGTTGATAATTTTCCTCAACACCTCGAGCTTAAGCAATAGGTTTTGTAGTCGTCTGGAAAGTGTCATTCGTGAAGGAAGGGAGTTTTCTTGTTCTAAAAACCAATCGTAACCTGCATAGTCGCAAGCAAAAAGGTGCATTGCTTTTGTTATGGTTTTTACGCTCCGTGCAATATATTTCCGACCATTTCTCTTCAAAGCAGCCTTCTGGTCCGGATTAAGAAAGTTCAGTTTTCGTGAACGTAAAGAAATCTCTTTGCAGAAGCTTTGTTTTTCAGTTTGCGATCAGCAGCTTCTTTTTTGCTGAAGATAGGCTTTCATGCAATTCAGGGTTTTCCCTTTTCATGGCTTGCAGAGCCTTTCGTAGCTCACATTATGAAAGCGAGGAAATACTTTCACTGCTCTCATGCTCAAATGCATTTTCTTTGAACGAAAAGTACTGTGCTCAGTGAGTTCTGCGGAGTCGTCAGTGCCAGATTCTGTAGCCATAGTTGAAGAGCAGCAGGTTTCTTTCTCATCAGCAGGACCATATTGGGCAGGCTGCTTTGCAAGGAGCTTCCTTCGCTTAGGCGGAGCTAAAATTTTAATTAAAAAAGAACAAGTATTGTAGCTTTGTATCCAGTCCGTGAACATCGCCAAATAATGCGCTCCAGTACACTTATTACTCACGTCTGAAGTCGAACAGCAGGGGCAAAACTGTAGACTTTAACAGGCGGCCCCCATCTCGCCAGTTCCTCTCAAACTGGTCCTCCTCTTTGTGGCGCTAAATAGTAAATAAGACATCGTATGTGATTATTCACCTTTGCCTAAATTGATGCAAACTAAATGCGTTTGAATAAATAACCACTTATGTAAGGTGCCTAGAAGAGGTTTTAAAAATGTTGCTATATTACCGAGCCTCACGCGTTTCCAAATAATTCACAGGATGCGACGGACACCGAGCAGAAAACAGTGAAATATTTTGCCCGTAATAGATATTATTGCACGTTTTCATAGGCACATCACGCTTATGCATTTACCTCCGTCACAGAACAGCAACCACGCTCGGAAATGACTGCTTCACGAACAGCGTAAAGCAAATATACCTGCAGCCATAACATCGTCTACATCACTTGCGACAAGTACGGTTAAAATATATTCAAACTGAAAGAGAAAACGTCACGCGCCTTGATATGAGAGCCGCAGGATATCTGCTGAGATCTCGCAGAAAATCGTGGTGTTTCGAGCAACACCTACATAACAGCCGCTCTCTCAAGACGAAGCACTGTAGTCCTGCAGTCGAAAATATCAAGCACGGCGCACGCATTCTCACTATTTATTTTAATGCTGAAGGTAGCTCTGCTATCTAAGCACAATTAATGCAAGCTTCTCAGTAAAACAAACGCAGAGCTAGTCGTGAAAGCATCAAACAGGCGTTCGACGTTATGATTCTTTGCGATTTCGCGATGCCTACAGCAGCGGCGCGTACACAGGAATATTTTAATTCCACACTATGGTTTGATAAGACTAAACTCGTTCGCAACTTACCTCGAAGATATATGAGCTGTCTGTTGCTTTGTACCGATCCCGCTGAACTACGGCTTCCAACTTGCTTCTCCGTTTCGAGTTCCAATGCAAGCTAAAACAGCATAAGCCTTTATGCGTTGAACCGGTGCACACTGGCACAAAACAGCCCGTCATTTTGGCTCCGTAGACATAACAAGCTTGTCAGTCATACGGTCGAATACAAACTAGCACCCCCCGCGAGTCGTCGTCAGCCACTCTGCACCGAACAACGCAAGCTCTTCTGCTTGCGCCGAGCAACTGCGACCTCTCCGACCAGCCGCTGTGCTTCAAAATGGCGTCGGAGAGGCGGCGGGGGGGGGGGGAGCAGTCAAAGGTTGGCACCACCCTAAACGGCGGCGCTGACATAGAGGTATTCTAACTTCTCCCCGTCTGCGACCACCGTTCACGCGAATGAAAAGCGCGCGCTAGCTCCACGCACCATCCAAATAAATCGCAACCAGCAGGTCATCACATTTCAATCCATAATTTACACAAAAAGACAGCGTAAGCAGCATCTAATATTTCCGATCGACGAAGTCCGCAGACTAATTCCGCGCGGGTGCTACCCTCAGTGAGACTGCATGGTGATCGCATATGAGCCACTCAATATACTGGTAGTGCATTGGGCAGCCGCAATTTTAGCTGCAGTCAATTGTTTCAAATGCATTGCGCTGATAACACATCCATCGGCTAAAAGAATATGTAGCCTTGCGGCTGATGCAACAATTTTTAATGAAGACATTAGGCACAAGTGAGGAATTCAAATCTGAACCTGTTTTAAATTTAATAAAAGGAAGTAAAAATAATATTCTTCTTTAAAAATTTGAACAATCCTTTAAAACTTTGTAAATTATTCCACCTGATTAAATCTGTGGCAGGAGGGACAGGCGATTCTGGCGTCGTCCCAATAACTGTTACAGTAATCATTACAGATTAGAAAGCGGCTCGCCTACGGTGAGAGCCTTGGGCAGAGCACATGACCGCTCCGGATAGCTTTTGAAGTGTCGATAGCGCCTCCAACTTGGCATAAAGGATTTTATTGAGCTTAAAACCTCTGTTAAAACCACACCCGCTATGTCAGCGGTCGAGCGCCTTAATTTTCCACTTCTAGTTCTAAACGGGAGAAGAGTACCAATATCAGTCGAACTTTATCTCCTAAATTACTAATTTCCTTTTCTTCAGGTTATTCGAAAGAGTTATTTATGGATGAGCGATGTGACTCGCAAAGAAAACGGAAAATGGTGTCCGAACCCGACCGCGGCGGCTGCGTTTCGATGGAGGCGAAACGAAGAGGCGTCGTGTGCTGTGCGATGTCAGCGCACGTTAAAGATCCCCAGGTGGTCGAAATTACTCCGTAGCCCTCCACTACGGCTCCTCTTTCTCTCTTTCCACTTTCATTCCCACCCTCCTCCCTTCCCTTACGGCGCGGTTCGGGTGTCCACAGAGCAAGTGTGACAGTTACTGCGCCTTTCCCTTCCTGTGAACCAATTTTTAAAACTGGACCAATTTCGACAGCAACCGCGAGCGTGCATATTACCGGGTATAAAATTGCGATTTTTCTTTGTCAAGAAAACCGGAATATGGTGACAGTAGTCGTCTTGGAAGTTTTTACTTGGAGATGTAGAGGAGAGACAGCTTGAAAAGATTGAGCGTTAATTTCTCGGTTGCAATATCAGCCGCGGCGGCCGCGTCTCGATGGAAGCGGTAATGTCAAACACCAGGCGTATACTGTGCAGTGCAGTACACATTAAATCAGAGCCGGTAAACTCATTAAACTCATAGCCTGAGTTACTTTGGGACGGTAAACCCGGCAGACTCGCCACACGGCAACCTTACATTAGATAGTTTTAGTTTACCTTGATCCGCGATCTGCTACCGCGATCCGCCATCGCGTGTTCCATTGCGCATGCCCAGATCCCTTTGACGCCGATAAATGGTGCCACATACTGAATTTTTTCGGCATATAAACCTTCTGTGTCGGGACCAATCAGCTTGTGCCCATCACCCACGTGTGGTAAAGGGTCAGGGTGGCGGATCGCGGATCACGGCAAACTAAATCTCTCTATTACAAACCTGATTAAGAGTACTTTGCAGTCCAGTAAATAATTGGCGAAAGAAAATGTTTTATTACACCCGAAGGTGACGTGTCAAGTACAGCAGTACAAAGCAGACCCATCAACACAATTACATGGGATCAATACAATTATGTGAAAACATGACAGGATGCTGGATGACAACAAGAGGACAACACCCTGCAAATTAAAATTGGCTGTAAGCATGAATATTGTTAACAAATGACAACCAAATGAGCAAATCATCACTTTGCACATACCCAAAGGTTACGACAGACAACAAAAGAGACCTAACCATATAGGTTAGACAACTGCTAGTGTAGGTCCGAGCTAGCCGTTATGTTACATCAAAAAGATCTTCAAACAGTTAAAAGCATTCTGTTTTTAGATACATGGAAATACCGTGTTGACCATTGGCGGAGGAATCCTTGTTTCCCCAAAACAAACAGCCGTTCCTCTAAATGCATGTATGATTGTACGCAATTTGCGCAACCTAGGAAGCATTGCTCTGTTTCGTCTTCTCGGCCTCTCTGACACATTACAGAAGTGCCACAGTACATACATCACTGTGTAGTACACCAAGTATTCAAATTTCTTCCGCTGTCTCGGGGCATATGTAGGAAACACGCCGAAAACCTTCCCAACAAACTTCCACATAGTACAGGCGACTACACATTCTTTTATAGGATGATTATTAGTCTCTACTTGAGCGCAGTTTATGCATTTTTTATTCGGCACCATGCCCCATCTATTCAGCCTGTCCCTGGTTGGCAACATGCTCCACGAGTACTGCCAGTAGACATCTCTGACAGTCGATGGCACGTTTCGCGAAAAAAAACAGGTTTCCAATTGTGTGTCGGATTTGGCAAAGAGTTCAAAGGCGGGGCCGACATACACATGGTTTCACACAGCCTGGATACTGGTGCTGAGCGCCACAACACATTCGGAAGCGCTTCAAGTTGTGCATACATACGTGCTGCTGCAGCATACTGGGGCGCTGGCACAACAGCTGTTGGTGCTAAGTTACCTAGACCTCGAGGCACTAGAGTGCGCTTGTAATGGCCTAACCAGTACAATAATAATACCCTTCCTTGATATGATTCGTCTTCTAGAAGATCACAAGTGCACTTTGTACAGAGAATTCCGCTGAAAGTGACGACGCAAGGTAGGCTCCAGCCTCCCTTTGCCTTAGGAAGACGGAGGGATGTTTGTGTTACGTACTGGGATTTCCCAAGCCAGAACCAAGAGAAGATGAGTGTTTACTGTGCGTACCGTTGATGACGGTGGTAGGGCCACTCGTGCTGCAAACCAGAGCTTGCTACACATTACGTTCTTAATTAGATAAGCTCTTTCTTCCAAAGACAAGGATCCTGCCGACACAGCTTCAGTCTGTCGTCGTATCCCGCTCACAATATTTTCCACATGTGCAGGAAAACACCACTTGCGCAAAAAATAGCGCCCAATATACGCATGTGATCCACTTGTCTGATTCCACCTGGTAAAGCGATGTCGTTATTTCACAAATTTAGTGCTTCGCACTTATCGATGTTCACTCTGGTACCCGACAAAGTGAGTAAACATTGTAAGTTGTAAAGACACCTGCAAGGCTGTCCACGTCTTCTAGGAAAAGGGTAACATCATCCGCGTACGCAGAGACTTTAACGCGGCTGGAACCTGGCATTGGGAGGCCCCTTATTGTTGTATTGTTGTGCCAACGCCTTAACAATGGGTCAATTGCCAACACGAACAGTACAGGGGAAAGAGGGCATTCTTGCCGGACCCCTCTTGTGACATTAAAGGTTGGTGTTACGATCCCGTTCAACAACAATTCCCCAGTCATATTTGAATACATAAGTTCAAGAACTTGGATGAACTCTTTGGGAAAATTATAACAACGCAAAACTTCGAAAAGGTATTGATGTTCGAGGCGGTCAAAAGCTTTCGCCTGATATAAAGCAACCAGAAGACCTGGTGCTGCCCGCGCTTTCGTGTATTGTGTTATGTCTCGAGTAAGGTTGAGAGAGGAAAATATGCTCCTTCCATGAATGGAACAGGTCTGGAGAGGACTAACTATTTTACTTAATAGTCCTTTAAGACGCTGGACGAGTAGGGCTGCAAATATTTTGTAATCTGCATTCAAAAGAGTTATTGGTCTCCATGATGCTGGTTTTGCAGGATCTGCGCCGGGTTTAGGCAGGAGGGTTACACGCCCTCTTGAAAACGATCTAGGTGTCCCTTTGCATTCCAGCACTGCATTTAGTAGGGCTACTAAAGCGTCGCTGACTTCTGACCAGCAGGCTGGGTAAAATTCGACGGGTAGGCCGTCCGTTCCGGGAGCTGCTACGCTGTTCATAGTCTTTAGTACGAGAAACAGTTCTTGCTTGTCAGTGGAAGCGGTTAAATTGTTTCCTTTTGCATCATCCAATTGTGGAAGACTACAACAAAAATTAGTGATTTTGTTCTTGAGCGTTTCGGCAGTTTGCGTGCATTCCGACATAAAAGCATCACTAAACCAGTTATAGAACATCCTTTCGATGTCACGACGCAGTCCGCTCTCACTCCCATCTTCAACTAATACTTTTTCTATAAACGACGAACTACTGCGAGCGGAACTTGACGTGCGTGCCAAACGCAGCACCTTTGGATCAGATAGTGGTCGATTTGTTGCCCATGCCTTTGCCGACGTCTGTGAGCTTTTGCACAAAAGGCGGCTATATCGGTCGCGCTGGCATTCGAGGTATTCCTGGAAAAGTTGAGACTTCGAACCTTCCGTTCGCACTATGCGAATGCGTCGCAAACTTTCACAGATCTGCTCCGTCTCTGCTTTCTTCCTCTTTCTGCTTGCTCTTATGCATGCGGACCTCCAGCTTTGTTTTAAATCGTCCCATTTGTCAATGTCTTGCTTCCGCGGAGTAAGCGATTCCTCTATTGCTGTCTTGATTTCAGCTAATGCCGCAGGATCACGTAAAGAAGCTACGTCTAGCCTCCAGAGATCTCCACGATCCCCGGGCTTCCCTTCTAGATGCAGGATAATGGAAAACGGCTGGTGGTCCGAGATGTGGCCAGCGTCAGGGGAGAATGCTAAGACATTGCATTGTACAAGACGGGGGACTAGTTCAGGTGGAAGATACACGCGGTCTAGCCTGGTCTGTGTTCGTCTTTGTCGCCATGTGCCACCAAAAGTGTCGCCTTTCATGTGCACCCAAGCGTCAGTCAATCGATATTCGCGGACGAATCGTGCTAATTCGGCCGCGTGTGCTATGGACCCATCCTGTCCAGGTCCTCGTATGTCGCTCCTGGTATCCAGAACGCAGTTGAAATCGCCTAGTACCAAAAACGGATGGTTTTCTAAAATGAAAGGGGCCAGCTCGGTGAAGAAACGTTTCAAATTCGGCCGCGTCGCTGGAGCATAAATGCTCAGTGCGAAGAATGAAGGAATATGCATCGCCTACTGCATTTTAACAGCCGTATTTGTCGTATACACTCGTCCGATTTTGAAACAAGAAGAAGGATTGACATTTTTATGGTTCTAACGGGCAGAGTTTGTTATAATGTGTTCCTACACATGTGGAATACACTGAGGACATTTAGCCAGAGCAACTACGTTTTGTTTTTCATTTCGGTGCTGCGTGCACAAAGAAACGAGCGGATGTCTGCATGAAATAAGCAAAAATCACCCATCGCCGCTCGCTCCCATTGCAGCGCAGGATAGCATAACTCCAGAAGAAAGTAATACAGAAAAAATAAACTCGAGAAGAGACGCTACTGTCATCCGTGCTATTGAGAACGCCGCAAAAAGAGTGCGCGCTCTCCCTCAAGTGCGGCCTTTCTACGCCACACCCGGGATCGTTACACGTACGTCCTAATTGTTCTGCTCTACCGTGAGGGTGATAGTAGCAGGATTGCGTGAATGACAGATAGCAGTGCCTTTCCTTTCCTGTAAAGAAATTATAGAACGTCGATGAACGCTAATGCGTCCAACGGAACGCCGGTTGTGTTCGACAAGGGGCGTGCGATGTACCATGTGGAGGAGCGAGATTAACAATGATAATGACGAACCATTTATTTCATAATGATAAAGAGAGCAAACGTGATGCACCGTGTTCACCCCTAATGCTCAGGTTTTCGCATTTCTGTAGTGTAAATTCCACAGCGCTCTCGGAATCTTTTTTTCTTCTGCGGCACCTTCTCACTGCGCATTGTTTACTATATTTTTAGTTTTGTTTTTGGGGAAAAGGAGGCACTCGACCAGTCCCGCTTTTAGCTGATTACACAGCCATTTCGTTCTGCTTATTTGTGTTCATATTGAAGTTGGATTTTGAGAAAGAAGGCGAAAGATCTGTCATCGCTAAGGATCATTGGAACTCAGCTCTATGTCATTCGGACCCAGCAAGGCGAAATCTGAAGATTCACCCCGTGTCGCAGATATATATACGCTTTAAAGTATTTCCAGACCAGAGACCGAACAGGAAATGTGGCTTCAGTAACGCGCCTAAAATGTTTTGTATCTGATTTATTTCAGAGTCGCAGCTGAATGAGGTGTCTGGTAAGTATCTCCGCTCAAGGTGTTGTGCATCCGCGCTTTATTTTATTATTTTTATTTATTAGAACTTCAAGGACCAGCAGATGGGATTACATGAGGGGTGGGCACTTGAACGGTGGTTAACAATGGTTTTTGTGAAGTGATGTGGAAAATGCTATTCAGCAGCAGGCATTCACTTCCTCCCTTAAAAAAAAACACTTCTCAAAAGGTCAAGTAGTAATGATAGCGGGTCATGAACAAGCCACATGGTCTTGGGCTCAATTAACCATGTATAACAAATGTAAAAATCCCTTCCTTTGACTCAATTAAAATGAGGAGAGCTGCAACGACGCTTAAGAACTCTATAGAGTATACGTCACGAAAAAGTACGCACTAACAGATACATCGGCTTCCTTCTCCGAAGAAATAATTACAGTATCCATTGACAATCGCGAGATAATTTAACAGGTGTAGGGAAACATTGATAGTGCAATCGAAAATCAAGGCAAATAGGGACATCGTATGTGGGGCTGGCTGTCCACTAAGGCATGATATGGCGGTGTACTGAGAGTGCATTAGTATTTTGGTTATGTAGACACAAACGTGGCCTTACTTATGTTAATAAATGCAGTGGCCTTGCTTTTGGAATATAAAAAATGTCACAGCCATATTTGGTTATAACAAGGTCTTGATACAACTAAACTATTTCTTTGGAATGCAACGGCTGTTACCACCAATGCTCACGTTGCAATGCAAAAAAAAAAAAAACAAAAACAAAAAGTGAACAGCAGGTCTCATCTGTATGCATACCCTTCTGGCAAATAATTATATTCGCTTATTGCACATAACACTGTCAGACCAGTTCCGAGTTTTCAAAAGGTGAAATTTTATAATGAAGCACATGAAATGTAGAACGATGTGCAATTTCTTTTCTGAAATAACGAAAACGCTATATATGCTTTATCAAGATCAATGTGTATATTGCTGTTTCAAAGCCTTCTTCCATATAAAAGTCTGAATATCTCTATGACTACAACGAGAATGCAATTTTTGATGCACACGTTTTTGCGTCCGAAACGAATACATTGAATGAGGGATAGAAAATGCAAAAAGAAGACGCCTATAAGAGCATCGAATGCGGGATAGAAAACGCAAAACGGAAACGTCTATGAACACTGCGTAATTATTATTCCCTATTCTGAGGAGGCATATTTAAATTCATTTAAAGAGCAATCCAGAGTTTGACAAATTTCGCCTAAATACCACAACGCTTTATACCATTCTGTCCAACTTCCACCGATCTGGATGTAAGCTTAAAGGTCCCGCCTCAAGGTATTAGTCACTGTCAGCGAGTGAGAAGTTTCAAATGCAAATCCGAATGAACACGATCTGTAAAACCGAATTAACTCATATTTTTTTTTGTTTTTTTAAACATTTAAAACATATTTTGTTTTTTAAAGACGTCTAATATGTGATAGATTTGTTCCAGTTGCTCTACTATTGATGCTAGATTAACTTATTCAGGTTTCCACGTAGACGAATTCCGTACTCGTTGCCATTGTCATGCCCTGGTATATCCCTTATTGGCAGTAATTGCCGCATATTTTTAATAGTCAGTCCCTAAAGGAAGTTTAGGAATAAACCCTGCATTACAGTTTCCTCTCGATACAATACACCCAAGCATCAGTGCTTGCAAAATATTGTAATCCATATTGTGTAAACAATGTGTCCTTTTAGGCAATATTTATGGTGGATAAGCACTCTATTTTGGGTGGTTTGCCAACCTTATCGATGGTCCTTTTCATGAATTTAAAAATGGACACGTGTGGTTTTTAATTTTTGATTTGGGTCAAGAAGAACATCTGTTGAAATGTTGATTACCCCGGGTAAAATAATAAATTTATGCTATTCATGCCAATATATTGAAGTGCATTTCTGCGTAATAATAAAGTGCAGAAGCAATCGAAAATGGCTGTTTCGGAGAAGAGCTGCAGTAAACCCTTTTCTATCACTTCCGACCCTTTTTAAGATAAACTTTCGAGGGAAATAGTTTATTGTTTGCGAACTTTAATTTAAAAACACCAAGACATACTCCCATCTGATGCGGAAAAAAATACAGCTCAACAATGCGAACATTATTTACCTAGTATTGCTCATTAATAATGGAATAAAAATTGAAATTACTAATCATTCTTTTATTTTGATAGACAATAAATTGGTGCAAATGTAATCGCCAGTAACATAAATGGTGAATTCAGATTCTTATTTTTCTTCGCAAACGTGCACAGAAATGTAATTCGTCCAATATAAGATTTCTGAAACTCTTTGAGGTCTCACTTCGCGTGCTTGATGTTAATAAACTGGCACCACAGCCTCGTATATTCAAACATATGATGTGTTCTTTTTATTATTAGGAACTCTATAAAGGGTTTCATTTATTGCTAATAGGATATTTGGCTGGCACCAAAAGATAGCCGAACTAAAGCTCAAATGATTTCAATATATATATATTTTTTTACTTGAGAGGTTTCGGAATACACTGCTGATTAGGAAAATACAAATTTGTGCGTCTGGCGGAGTGGTGTGGCTGGGCCTGGGCGGAGTCGGTTTTTCTGGGACAGAAAAAAATATCTTTCTAGTTCTTAAATTACTATTACATGAGCTCAGAATGCACAAAATGTATTTTAGGTTTAATCACTATTTTCAGAGAACACACAGACATATATCTCGTGCGGATAAAAATTAAATCATACGCGCGTTAACAATGATCACTGTTTATATGTACTACATAAGTAGAAAGTTTACCGCTCTCTGAAAGGGTATAGAAACAGTCCTTATAAACTTTAAAGAAATGCGAGAGTCGTAAATAGGCTAAGTGCCGAAAAATGAAATAAAGATCGAGGTAACATTTGTCTCTTTCCTGTACCTGATTATTAGGGAGGGGAAATGCCTCTCTTTTTGAAGCTGAGATACTTTAAGCAGCGAGTAAAGAAAAATTGCTCAGAATGATCTGAAAAATAAATCTCTCGAAACGAGTGCCCAATGACCAGGATGCCAGGCATGCAAAATGTTTGTAGGACTATTGTGACCGTAGTCACGTCTATACGGATGGCTTGGTAACCCCTATTAGATCTGCTTGCACCGTCGTCGTTCCAGCAAGACAGGCAAAATTTACCATTTAATGTCACATAAGACGTCCTCTACTGCAGCAAATATGACCGCACTTCGCTCTGTTGCAAAGTATACCTCTGAAAAAACACTTAAAAAGTGGGCTGTGTTCCTTAATTCTAAAGCTGCCCTACAGTGTCTTATATACGTCTTGAGCCTAGGCGACATTGATCAGCTTGTCGCGGTGGTAGGATATCTGCATCACCAGTCAAAAAAGAGTGTCACGAAATCATCTTCCAGTGGCCACTTAACTATATTAAAATTGTTCGCAACGACTCAGCTGGCGATGCTGCTCGATCGGTTCAAGATACAACCAAAATCGCTGAGATGCCATTGACCACAGCCGACACAGATAGGCAGCATCGACGGCTTCCCTTAAACGTGTCTAGATAATCGTGGTGAACGCCTCGAGGCTTGATATGCTGCCCTCTCCCCTTTGACCACTTCACCTGCAGATATTTTTCGGCCTACCCTGCTATGATTCTACAATGCTGGGTCACCTGAGTCGAATTTAGAAACGCTTTTCCCATCTAATCGTAATGGCAGACTCTCAAACGTGTGAGCAAGTGATTGTGCGATGAAACGATTGCGCATATACTTTATGACTACCCTCAGCTTAAGTGAGATCCTGCCTTTCTGGCTGCTACACTCCGCTGCTTGGACTCCCGTCCTCTCACAGAAGCTAAGATTATGGGCTCTTCGAAGACAACTTCATCAGAAAGGAAAACGGTGTAGGCGTTCTTTAATTTTTTGAAGGACCTGGGGGTGAGTTCTAGACTTTAATACGCCCTCTACCCCTTTTAGTACATATATCTGGAAATGTCACGTGTGGCAAATTTCGTTGCCGCTATCTTTACTTTTCTCCCTTTGTTCCGTCGAGTTAACCTCCCTGCCTTTTTATTCTTTTTCTCTCTATCTCGTGTGGGTGATTTGTACCTTGTTCGCCCTATTCGCGTTATTTCTTGAAAACATATTGGGACGACCCTTATGAAGGAATATATATGCTGGAACACGGTAATTTTCATAAAGCAAGTTTGCCTGGAGGCATATTTACTTCTCTAGTTTCATGGGCGTATATCATTGAAAGAATATGCATGCGGCAGATTAGAACCGACACACTTTTGCGATATAAAAGGCAACGTTAACCTGGGTATTTGGTGCTTTTGTAGTGTGGTAATCTTAGTCATCATAGCCACTGGCGTGCATCGCGTGCTGGCGCACTCGAGGACGAAGACGTTGGTAGCTATCTTGGTGATTCACTATACCTGACGCTCCGTTGCGAGTTCATCCTGAGCGGCTGGATCCATCTGGGTTGACCGAATAAACACCGACTTTTCTTTTCACCTTCTCCGTCTAAAGCATGTCCTCACGTGTTTCGCGTGTTTCTAAGCCACGTAGTTTCTAAGGACTGCATTCTTCCCTGCCCGACCAAACTTCGCGCAGTTGCAGAGTTTCAGAAGCCGACCTCCTGAAGCAGCTCCGGAGCTTTGTCGGCCTCTGCTCCTACTTTCGACGCTTTATCATGAACGCGGCCTCTATCATCGCTCTTCTGACCCAGCTGCATGCCAGCAGCTCCGACCTTTTCGCCTGGACTCCAGCCGGCGATATAGTTTTCGACACTTTACGCCGCCTTTTGATTTCGCCTCCCATTCTACGCCACTCTGATTCGACTGCGCCTACGGAGATTCACACTGACGCCAGCGCTATTGGTCTTGGTGCCGTCTTTACCCAAGGTAAGGCTGGTTTCAGCGAGTACGTTGTGGCATATACGCCAGCCGAACATTGACGAAAGCATAGAGTAATTATTCAGTAACGGAGAGAGATGTTTGGCCATTATTTGGGTCATCGTGACAGATCACCACGCTTCGTGCTGGCTGGCCTCTCTAAAATACCCATCCGGTCGCCTTGCTCGCCGGGCTCTCTGTTTCCAGGAGTATGGCCATGTCATTTATTGATCAGGTCTGAAGCATACGAACGCAGACGCTCTTTCCCGCTCGCCATTGTCTAATGATTCCTCGTCTGACCACGTAGTGCTTACGATATGTCGACTATTGCCACTCTCGACATTGCCACTCAGCAGCGGAATGACCCATGGATCAGTGCACCTTTGAATTTGCTTTCAAGGCCTACTACCGGTCATTCATCCAGAGCACTCGTCCGGCAAGCCTAGAACTTATCCATTCGTTGCGCTCTTTATCTCCGCAGTTATTTGCTTGACGGAGGGAAGTGGCTTGTAGTCATCCAGCGTCATCTCCGCGCCGACATTTGCGCTGCGTTCCATGGTGACCCACAGTGTGTGCACGGTGGCGTATTGAAAACCTACACGTGCCTACGTCTGCGATTCTACTTGCGTGGAATGTACCGCTTTGTACGACATTTCGTGCACGCTTGCGCATCTTGTCAACGTAGAAAACTCTTAAGAAGTCCCCTCTTTCGTTGCAGCCGTTAGCGTTTCCTGCTCGTCCGTTTGACCGCGTTGGCATATATCTCTCTGGTACTCTTCCTACTACTCCAGCTGGGAACCGGTGGATTATAGTGGCAGTAGACCGTCTTACTCGCTACACCGAAACATCACTATTACCCTCTGGCTCAGCAAGAGACGTTGCTTTGTTTCTTCTCAACAACTTGATTCTTCGCCAAGGAATTATGACGGAACTACGCAGCGACCTCGGACGCGTTTTCTTGTCCGATGCTCTTGAGGCCCTACTGAAAGAATGCCCCATCATTCAACGCCCCGCTACTTCTTACCACCCTCAGACGAATGGCCTGACAGAGTGCTTGAACCGTACTCTGAGTGACATGCTGTCCATATACGTCAACGACGCTCATTCCATGGGACCAGGTACGTCCCTTTGTAATCTACGCGTACAACACTGCGATACAGACCCCACTGGATTCTCTCCCTTCTTTCTTCTTTACGGGCGTGAGCCAGCATGCATAATGGACGCGCTTTTTCCCTACCGCCTTGATATCTCTGAATCGACACCACTGTCGGACGCCGCCCAGTACGCAGAAGAATGCCGTCAGCTCGCTCGTTTGCTTACAATGGAAACCCAGTGGCAACAAAAACACCACCGTGACACCGGCGAGGCTTCTTCATATGCACCTAACTCCCTGATGTGGATCTGGGTCCCTGTCACAACTGCCGGCTTTTCAAAGAAGCGTCTTGCTCGATATCACGGTCCGTACCGAGTACTCACACAAACATCTCCTGTCAACAACGTAATTGAACCTGTTACACCATCTGCGGAGTTGCGTCGCCATGGATGCGAAACAGTTCATGTCAACCGAATCAAGCCCTACTAAGAGCCGTCTGCCCTTTGACTCCATAAGTCGCCAGGATGGCTCCTTCTCTACCCGGGGGAAACTGTAATGTAACTGTAACTTCTTCGTCCTCGAGTGCGCCAGCACGCGATGCATGCCAGTGGCTATGATGACGACGATTACCACACTACAGAAGATTACCACGCTCCTTCTCAACCCGGGCGGAAACTGTAATGTAACAGGAACTTCTTCGTGCTCGAGCGCGGCAGCACGCGATGCATGCTAGTGGCTATGATGACGCATATTACCACACTCCTTCTCTACCCGGGGGAAAACTGTAATGTAACTTCTTCGTCCTCGAGTGCGCCAGCACGCGATGCATGCTAGTGACTATGATGAATAAGATTACCACACCACAGAAGATTACCAGACTCCTCTATCCGGGGGAAAACTGTAATGTAACTGTAACTGTAACTTCTTCGTCCTCGAGTGCGCCAGCACGCGATGCATGCCAGTGGCTATGATGACGAAGATTACCACACTCCTTCTCAACCCGGGGGGAAACTGTAATGTAACGGTAACTTCTTCGTCCTCGAGTGCGCCAGCACGCGACGCATGCTAGTGGCTATGATGAAGATTACCACACTCCTTCTCTACTCGGGGCGAAGCTGTAATGCAGTGTCCACAGAAAACAAGTGAGATAGTTACCGCGCCTTTCCCTTCCTATAAATAAATCAGTTAATATAAATAAATCAATGAACTGTAACTGCTTCGTCCTCGAGTGCGCCAGCACGCGATGCATGCCAGTGGCTACGATGACGAAGATTACCACACTACAGTTTCCCCCCGGGTAGAGAAGGAGCCATCCTGGCGTCTTATTTATTTTATTTGAAATGTGGATTTAATAGTTGGTTTTTGAACATCTAGCGCTGCCAGTAATTCGGGCACAGCTGGGTCGAATTGCCAGCCGCAGGGCACAGCTTCAGCGCGAGAGATGGGGGCCGGAGGCAAGCGATGGTAATGGCGATGCCGCAGTGTTTTCCGTTCTTTGTCTTCTTTACATTTCCCCCACTTGAAGAAGTCGCCATCCTGGCGACTCAGGGAGAAGAGACAACCAGAGGGTTGTAATATGGCTTGAGGCGGCTAACGTGGACAACCTCGCGGCCGCGACGGCGGTGGTCGGAAGAAGGGGTGACTGGCTCGATGACGTAGTTCACAGAGGATGTGCGTTCCAAGACGCGATAAGGTCCGTGGTATTTGGTTTCTAGTTTGTTGGTGGCAGGAACGCATAGCCAAACGAAGCTGTCGGCGAGGAAAGTGGGAGCAGGGGTATCGGTATCATGCTGATCTTTGCGATAGCCTTGAGTGTTGGAGGTAAACGTGTGAGCTAGCTGACGGCATTCCTCGGCCTTCTGTACAATATCTGACAAAGCACTGTACTCAGAGGCATCTGGATGGTATGGCAAAATGATGTCCAGAGTACAAGATGGTTCACGGCCGTATAAGAGAAAGAAGAGCGAAAAATCAGTTGTTGCTTGGGTGGCAGTGTTGTACGCGAACGTTACAAATGGCAGTACCTGGTCCCAGTTGGAGCTTCCAGATTCAGATGTAACATACATTGCGAGCATGTCCCTAAGCGTACGGTTGAAGCGCTCCGTGAGGCCGTTTGTTCGCGGGTGGTACGCAGTTGTAGCACGATGTATTGATTTGCAAGACGAGAGGAGCTCTTAAGACTACTTCGGAAAGAAAGACACGACCTCTATCACTCAGTAGTTCGCGAGGGGCGCCGTGTCGAAGAATGAAGTGGTGCAGAAGAAAATGGGCTACCTATCGGGCTGTCGCCGCAGGAAGTGCAGCAGTCTCGGCGTAACGGCTTAGGTGGTCGACGGCGACCTGTGCAGGTGACGGGCGGAGGTAGGTGCAATGAAGTCGGCTCTGTCATTGGGGTAGTCAACGTTCTGCTGCGAAGTTCCAGGGCGATATGGGTACAGGGAACCTCAGATTGATCTCCACCAAGTGAAATGTGGATTTAATAGTTGGTTTGAACGTCTAGCGCTGCCAGTAATTCGGGCACAGCAGGGTCGAATTGCCAGCTGCAGGGCACAGCTTCAGCGCGAGAGATGAGCGCCGGAGACAAGCGATGGTGATGGCGATGCTGAAGTGTTTTCCGTTCTTTGTGTTCTTTACATATTATTTATTAAAAATATTTGAAAAGTAAATAAAACGCCAGGATGGCTCTTTCGCTACCCGAGGGGAAACTGTAGTGTGGTAATCTTCGTCATCATAGCCACTGGCATGCATCGCGTGCTGGCGCACTCGAGGACGAAGAAGTTTGTCGCTATCTTGGTGATTCGCGGCGCCTGACGCTCCGCTGCGAGCTCATCCTGAGCGGCTGGATCCATCTGGGTTGACTGAGTAAAGACACCCCTACACTTTTTATCTCTGTATTACGTTCTCCCAAGTCAACATATTTTGGGGAAAATTTTCATATTCATAAATTTCTGGAAATATTTAATACTTCTTACATAGTGTGAACAGTTAATTGTGCTGCTGCTGCTCCAAAACAACAATTTATTAACTGATTATAAATGTCCCAATAAAACAGCAGCAGTGCTTTTCTCATGCGCTGAAAATATAGGAGAATATAAAATGATCTTATGGCGCCATTGTGTGTAAGCTTTGACAGAACAAGTTCGAAGCAAGTGGTGATAAGCTTATAAGACGCACCTGGCGACCTTCCGCTTTGTTCTGTGAAACCCAATCCGGCGATCACGTGGTTCATTGAGGAATTCATATACCCAATTTTTTCTAATAAAGTTCTTTCCATTTTCAGATTTATGCCTCGCAGGTTTTTGAGGTTGGGGAGCATGTGAACAAGTTCTTTGTACTATAGTTTTTCTGAACGCTCACACTTGTTTCTTGATTTGAAACGTGCGAACCTACTCACCCGGAGTGCGCTTGGTGGGGAAGCGAATCGGTCAAAAAATTTAAAGGCGATATTCAGCACATACCTTATATATGAATTTACATATTAATGCAAACTGTCAGGGTATTTGGAAGATGGGTAACCATGCTACTATATTTACGCTTTCAGTTTGAAAAAGTTTAAATAGTTCGGTAGAACCGAGTTAGCCGAATTGCTCTTACACCTACAGGGTAACGCTTCCAATTTCTTGCATGTTCTTGCAAGTCCATGCTACCAAATCCTAATGACACTTCCTCTACGTGCGATGAAGAAATAAGTCTAGGAAACACTGGTAGAATATCGTTCAGCGGTGAAGGAAGTGGACTGATATGTCAGGGTCGTACATAGGACTGTTCTAGGTTTGGACAATTAGAATGGCTGCCGGGAGGTCTCAATATGTGGAACGTCAAATCGTCCTTAAGAACACCATTGTATATGAACATATTTACTCAACGGAAGCAGCTGAAATCCATTTGTTCTGAATTGAGTACATTGTTTGCTTTGGGAAACTTAAATATTTACGGACTGTATATTTTGCGATTGCAGATGTCGGGAACGGGTAAGTGAGTCGCTGAAATTTACCAAACATAATATGCTGACAATTTATGTCACCAATATTACACGAGAAAGCACTTCTAAATGCAGTACTGCTTAACAAGAGCAGTGTGTAAGTCCAAACCCATTATTTTCTACCCTCCTCTTCAAACCTATTTATTGGAGCTTGCATTTCCATTTAATATTGTGTATAAACGTCAATACGGTACCGCTTGCTCACTCAGGCTAAATTTCAATCACCGATGTTCCTTGTAGCTTAGGTCCGTTCCATTACCTTAAATTAGGATAGACGGCTGGCAACAAATACAAGTTTTTCAGATGGTGGGTGCTCTCTTCGTCTTTGCAGTACCGCGCAACCTTGTCCGTCAATGTGTGAATAGGCGCAGACACGTAGGTGCTCTGGACGGTGGTGTCAAAATCCCAGATGCCGTTTTTTGAGCAATTGATGAAAAAAAAAAATGGAATAGGTAAAGCCCTCTTAATTGCGAAAAACAGCCGCCCTGCCCTGTTTCGCTTAAGGCACATTGTGATTTCCCTCATTTTTGGAGCGAAGAAAATGTTTCTTCCTAGATTAGTGAACATAAGGGCGAATTTCGGATAGCCGCTTAGGAAGAGTGATCGTCAAGTCACAAAATAAGAGACGCAACATCGTTCACACGCCTCTCAAATATATAGTTAGTTGAGTTAATGCGCGTTTCTATATTGTTAACAGGGAAATAGAAAGTACAGAATAAAATGTAGTTCGCTGAAAATTGAATTTTTACTTTGTAAAAGGGGTCGAAGGTAATTGAAAATAAATAGAAAATACATTATGAGATCTGCATATCAAAAATATTGCTTGTCTACAGTGTATGCTGGGCTGAAGATTCCCGTTCGTGACAGTTGCACTGACAGAGGAAAGCGGTGTGCACCAGCAGTAAACTGGCAACACATAGAGAGACGAGTTGCTTCCTCCTAAGCTGCGAACCTAATTTGTTTTTCCAGAAAATCAGAGCGGCCACAACCGGTCTTGGTGATAATGCTGGCCGTCGTTTTGTTCTTCGTTTTTGGTGCTACCGTTGCGGTGCTTGTCATTGCCTCTTCCGGTGAGTGGTTGGTATGATTGTAAGGTCTTTTCACACCATATCAATCAACTATATAATAGCGCATTCGGCCAAGAAGAAATGATGGTCTTATACTAGTTGCTTGTAGAATGTCGCGCGTTCGAGTGCTCCCCAAGCTTCTATAGAAGTGTCTGATAAAAGGGGAAACGCAATGAGTTCATGGAGCAGCCCATTCACTGACTTGATTCGAAATAACCTAACGCACATCGAACGGCTGTTGCGTGCGTGTGCTGTGCGATATCAGTTCATGGTAAAGATTCCCAGGTGGTCGAAATTACTCAGCAGACCTGCAATACGGCTCTCTTCATTTTTTCATTTTCACTCCCGCCTTCCTTCCTTCCCTTCGCGCAATTCATTGTCCAGAGAATAAGTATGACATATACTGCTCCTTCCCTTTTGCGGTGGAGCAAATATTATTATTATATCGAGTTGCTGCCGCCCTATTCAGTTGCGTCGGCGGTGCTCTACGAGAGAATGTGTGGCATGGTGGCGGTACCCTTTCGAGTGACTGGAATGCTTACAGTGCTGAGAACACGAGTGATTAAATCACGTTAGATGCCCGTCATTGCCTTTAGTTACATCGCACAGCACACGGACGCCTCTTCGTTTCGTCTCCATCGGAAACACCCGAGGATATAAAATATAGCGCAGTCTGCTAGCTATAAAGCTATAGTATGCATTGGAATTCAGAAACAGCGCGGATAGCAGGCAGTGCGATAGATACGAGGAAATTCTGCAGTGTAGAGTTTTTTACTGCTATCTCTCTGTTTGGTGAATACAGCCTCCTCTAATACTTGCACTTCATGTCCAATTTAACGCCCAACTGCAGCTCTCATCTCTTCTAGCGGCCTCTATCGCTATCCGTCGAAGAACGGAAGCCAGATGACGGTTCAATGAGCGTCCCGTATAAATAATCTGGCAATAAAAGAAACTTCCTAAGTACAATAGTCAAAGTGGTAATACCTGGCACCCTGTTGAGCTGCGTTTGGTGTAATGTTATCAGACTATAAGCAATTGCAAAATCGCTTCCGTACGGCATGCATACTTAATCAGAAAGGCAAGGTGGCGGCTTTCTTTATTGGGAACTTCACTATCTCTAAGGAGTGTTTCAAATATCTGGTTTTCTAATGTGCCTTTCTCTGGAGATCTTCAATGCCACAAAAGACGCTCTATCAAAGCGTTTATTAGCGCGGTTGAGAACATTTTATATTTATGGTTTACTTGGTGACAGCGACAGGTTGCAGTTGGTGATTTTTATTGTATCTTATCAAACGTTCTTCGCCCTCCTTTGTATTACATTTGCTGCTCTGTGTTCTAGATAACATCTGTGGAGAAAATTTTTGTTTCTAATCAGAGAAATCTCACATTGTTACATTTTTGCGACCACTGTTTTTTTTTCTCCCAAACAAAGGAGGCGATGACACCGGAAGAGACTTCAGTGCCACTCAACCAGGAGACGATTTCTCAAGCATAGCGACTGATGAAACACTCATTATACCGCCGCTTGTCCCCGTGACAGTCCCTTCGGAGGCTAGAAAATCGCCGTCTGTTATTACTGTTGAACCCGGTAAGCATAGTGCTTTGCAAACCGTTTACCGATTACCCTCACATAGCCAAACGTAGTGCTTAAAGTTGTATTTTGAAGAACCCATATAGTACGAATCATTTTGGGGATTATTTGTGTATCAAACCTTTAGTATCATTTCATATAAATGATATGAAACGCGAAGTGTTAGATAAGAATCAGACAAGTGAGGCGTTGACTAAAAACAGTGATTGCTCCTTCCAAATAATAATTCTATTTCCTTTCCTTGTGACCGTGGGTATGTTCCTGGAGCTTTACGACGTCTAAATAAATTACTGTTATAACTGCGTTATAAGAAAAGAAGAGAGCGAATTTTCGCAACGAGGAAAATATATACTACAGGCATGCACAAAACTGAGGTGATCAAGCAAACTTTTCAGTTATAGCTTTTTTTTTTTTTGCATACAGATGCAGTCCTGACGCGGATGCTCAGGAAAGCAGGCAGTCATGCAGCCTCCAATATGTGCCTTTTTTTATGGCCACAGCATCTTCATAAAGCATTGACACCTCGTTCGGTCAAGAAGTGTGTTGTCTTATTCCTTCTTGGCTGTCAAAGAAAGGAACAGGCTTTCCCTCATGTAGCATAGTGTCTAGAAATAAAATACAGTGAGAGAATCCTATACCAGTATCACATAAACAATTTGTGACTGTTTTTAACTAGCATTATTAACTGATTACTCCTAAACCGGAACGCAGAGTTAAATGAAGCTTGACTTGGCTTTTATCTATATGTCCAAGAAAATCATGCACGAGCACAAATTACCTATTTAGTGGTGCCATAATCACTATAATATAATATACTGATAGTAATAATTCATAACAAGAATACATATAAGATAGTCACAAGAAAATTACTTGTAGTTAATTAGTCATATTTGGTTAGCCATGGGTAGTTAATAAACATGCCGCAGCAGCACAGACGATTTCACATTCTTCCAGTGCAGTGTTTCAAAGACCTCTAATTGTTTATCTCGCTGACTTTATACTCCTCAATAGAACAATGAGAAATTGTCAGCTTGAAAACGAAATGTCCGGCAAGGAAGCTGTGTTTAGTGCATTCTGTATAGTGACGTTTTCGGCTTGTTTCGGTCAGTGGAGACGCTTTATTTTTTCTACAATTTGCTTCAGTTACAGATGCCACACCTTTCTTTCTTACGGACACCGAATTTCCACCACACGAAAGTTCAACCCCGCGTACTTTTAGGCCAACGCATCCTCCAGGGATCCAGACCTGTAAGTAACGTTCGCAAGTCTCGTGTATCGAAATTACTTCTATGCACATTTAGTCTAGGCTTTAGAAATCCAATTCATTATGAAAGGGTCAGATATATCTAATTCCTTATATGTCTTGTATTTTCTGCAGTTTTTACGCTGTTTCGGTTTTGTGACTTCATTCATATTCTCATGAATTTGAAGTTAAAATATGCGTTAACAAATGATGTCGCCACATTAGGCTTCAGAAGTATACGATCAGCGTTTTTGCTGCGCTAGAGAGCAATAGTTCTCTTTCTTCGACCTTATATTTAAAAGTTTAAAATGGGAATAATGTAACAAATCGATATCAAATACAATGCATTTGCACACAAGCAGCGGCAGCAATGCGGAAAACTATATTCCCAATCAGAGAAAGTGAAGCAAGAAAAAACAGTGTGGTCGGAAGTAACATTGGGAAATGTTTCTACCGGTCTGTTAGATAAGGTACAAAAACCTTTTTTGTTTATCCACTGCATATAATTATTAAAGGAAAGGTATCCACCAAGAATGCAAAATGGGGAGGGGAGGCGTGAATGAGTGAAAACTGGAGGAACGCTGATTAAAACTGATTACTTTTTGAAGCTAAGTGACAGCCCCCCCCCCCCCCCCCCCCCCCCCACCCACACATTCCGCATATGTACTTCTTTATCTAGCTGGTACTCGGAAAGCATAATTTATAGACATGACACGTATTCAGGTGCAGCATTTATTGTATAATCTTAAGGTTGTTCTAAATTTTAGTTTGTGTAAAAATAAAATGTGCATCAAACAGGCATAAATCTGCTGAAAAGCAAACAGTATCTCATAAGCCTAATTCTTGCAGCATCTTTCTACTCGCTATGTTATCTTTATTGAAAGGAGTCTAAAGTTGTCCTAAAATCTAGGTGAGTGATAGCGCTGCAACTTCGGCCTCACAGAAACTTTCAGAAGCGCTTTACGCCCCGCGAAAAGCGACGGCCACGACACTGGTGGCGGAGTTGAAAGTAAATCAAGGAGTGGAGCCGGCCGCGTCGTCTGCTAGCCATGTATTTCTATGCAGTCCTCCCGTCATGAATTCGTTTTCAGTGGCGCTTGCATCGTTGCATAAACAGCACCCGCTGCCACTGCACTGTGAAGCAAACTACAGGGCATCTCCAGCGATAGAGTTTCCTTGGGTGAATATCCGAAAGCTATAAAAAAGGTTTTGAAATTCTATTTACTAGTCCCAGCTGGGCAAGCAATAGGACTTATAACGTAGTGTTCGAGTTCACTTCGCGTTAACAAATCACTTGTCATTCCTCTCTCATATTGGGATATGAAATCATTTCAAATATTATAGGCGCATCATCACGAATGTTTTGAAAATCGCTATTATTCGCGTTCAGGTACAGGAAAAATAATATATGTTGGTTACAGAGTAAACCGCTTATAGCTCATTTACTTAGCGCAGTGCTGGGTATTTTTATGGCACCTAATTTGTGAAGCCATTAATGGGTCCTGATTGTAAAATAAAGACTGATAGTATGAGCGGCCGGTACAAAATTTATTGAATTATACACGGTACTCCAAGCGCATAATACAGGCATTTAATGGCCTATAAGCGATGCTTTTTAAAAGCAACATCTCTAAATATTTTGTCCTTTTAGCTAAATACATAAAAATTAGGAAGCGAATATTTTAAGCGCCCGCTTTGTCACGTTTCACCAAGTTTCGTCTGTATGCGCTATAATACGTGGCATCGCCGTAATACGTGGCATCGCCGTGATCCAATCCATTTTTACGGCTAAGTCCATTTTGCCCATTCCATTTGTTCTCTCGAACAACCTAAAAAAAGGAGAGGATGCCAGTAGCAGTGAAAGCTTTACCGGGCTTGAAGCAAATTCATATAAAAGAAGCAAAATTTTCAATTAAAAAACCTTTCTTTAAACGTGCAATAAAAATAAAGGTAATATTTATAACAATGAAAAAGAAACGAGGTCCGAATCGCAAGATAGTCTACACTGGCCTAAAAAACAACAAAAAATCCATAAAGATGCATTCAGACCTTCAAACAACATACCAACAGAAAACAGAGCCAGAAAAGCAAAAACCTACAGCCAAATACCGGGTATACGAATTGCCGGCAGAACCCGCAACACTAATTACACTGGTAGTCAGCAAGAAACTTCAACCTCTCAACCTCAACGGATATGCAAAAAATGACAAAATGCGCTGAGAGAGACAGACGTACAGAACACACAAACGTAGGAAAAGGAGTAAAATAGTAAGCAGGGTAGTCCGCCACCAATTGAAATGAAATAGAACTAAAATGGGGTGAAAAAGAGCTTGGCAGTTTCCAACCACACTGAAATGGAAGGTTCAAAAAATCCACAACGATAAAAAGAACTATAATAATTAGGGAGCCGAAGAATGAAACAGAAAAATATGAGAGAAAGTACTCATAAATCAAACACAACAGAGAGAGGGAGATAAAAAAAAGGTAGTCTAGAAAAAATAGAATAGAACGATAGAGAGCCTAGACTAGTGCTAAAGGCGTCCATCACTACACAAGGTTATATAAATCCCGAAAAGGCTCGCTAAAGGAATTATTGGAAGATGCCTAAAAAAAAAACAACACCGCACCACTATACCGGACAGGCCTGACAACCACAGCATAAGAGGCAAAAGTATCCATCAAAAAGGAGTACAAAAAAAACAAGAACAACAACTTGTTTTTACAGAATTATGCATGGTGGCCATGCGGATCTGGCTAAATCTATTCTCTCTGCTCGTGCTTTGTGGTGACGTAGAAACCAACCCAGGTCCCATCACAGAAGAAATCCTGTCCGAAATACTTGAAGTACAAGACAATATTAGGAAAAGGATTGACGTCATTGAAGCAAAACATGATAAGATTGAGACTATCTGTTTAGCTGCAAATTAAGTTGCCACAAGGGTCTCTGGCCTTGAAAAAAGTGCTCAAAACTTCGAATAAAAGCTTACTGATTGGAAGCTCGTTCCTGACAAAATAACGCTTTAGTCTTGGTGCTTACCAAAAACGCCGATGAGACGCTACAGCAGCTTACGCGATGAGTATTTGAGGGCGTATTCAACGACAGCTAGGCGTAACTGCATCCTCGACAAAAAGAACACATCGTATCCGTCGACAGCTGCCTGGCAAACCAAGACCCGTGAAAAGTTGCGCATAATGCAGAATTGCTTTAAATTAAAAGGTAACGGTATTTCGATATCAAGATGACTTCTCAGAGGCAACGCGACAGAAAATCAACTATGGGACAACACGTCGGAAATCAGGAATGTTGGAAGAAAAGGTAAAATGGTGCACGATATAACAAAGTAGATAGTGAGCTGTTTCATTCGGACGACAGTGCAAATAAACAAATCCCTGCGGCTAAACACCCTGACAGTGACAAACCAACACCGAGCCAATAAACTCATACAGTCCACCACCTGCTCTTTGAATGCTTGAACCTAAACGCACGGAATCTAGTAAAGAAACTGGAGGATCTAAAAAGTATAATAATGGCACATAAGCCTGCTGTAATAATTATAAAGGAAACTTGGTTACGTCCTGAATTTGGAGACTTCGAAATAACACCACCAGGCTACCCCATCTACCGAAAAGATCGAAATTCTAGAGATGTTGGAGTTGCTATATTAAGTAGATTAACGGCATATCATCGGGATTTCTGATATGCCTGTGCTTTAGTGCGTCAAAAGGCATCTTCAAGTGCCCTGAACCTTATTATAGGAGCAATATATAGGCCTCAGAACAGCGAAACTCTTTTTGAAAAAATATTGAATTTCCATGTGCGATCAAAACATTTTCAACCCACGTTAATTATAGTGGGCGATATTTATATTCCGTAAATTATATGAGAGAACGGACTCCCTTAACTACTTTCTATATAAGCAGAGCCCTTAGTTGACATCGTACTTTTCTATTATTTAACACAGCTAGTAAGGCACCCAACGCGCATTCAAAATGGCTCAAGTCCAATCTAGATTTATTTCCTCTCTTTAGTGAACTGCTTCGTCCTGATACAAAAATACAGATATTGGAAGGCATCTCACGTCACAAGATGATAAGCATAATCGTGAACATCAATATTGCTTCGAAAGACAGCAAAAAGATGCGTATATTTCTAAATTTGTCATGTGCTGATGCCATTCGCTCTTTGGATGCGTTAGATGGCTTTTTTTCTTCCTTTCTATATCTTTACGAGTCATGTTCTGTCGACCGCTTGTGGATAATCTTAAAGAATCCTGTGTTCAAGTATATAAATGAGTTCATGCCATGTAACCTAAAAATTGTGCAAAATACTAATTTCTGGATGTCCAAAGAAATTGTATGCCTGAAGCGGAAAAAAAAAAGAGAAAACAAATCCGCCAGTATCCCTCTGCGGCTAATGTGTTAAAGCTTTCACACAATCGCCTTAATCTTAAAAAAATGCTTAACCAAGGCAAAATACAAATGCCACACTGAAACGATGAAGAAGCATTTTCTTCTGTCACTGCCTGCCAAGTTCTGGTGGCATTTTTCACCTAGAAAGGACTCCTTCTTCGACAAGAATATAGACGAAGAAGTTCTGAGAGACAAGTTACAAGTTACAAATTGCAAATTCCTTTAACACGTTCTTCTCTTCCATTTTTGCATCTCATAATGGCAAAAGCCCAGAGTTTGTATGCCACAGTGCCAATCCTGCTATCAATAACGTGTGCATATCAGAACAAGGCATCTTATCACTTTTACTTAACATTGACACAAAAAAGGCATTAGGAATGGACGAGATACCGAAAATCTTCCTATACATATATGTAAAGTGGTCCTCTAAGTATGTATCCGTCATTTTTAAGACATCTTTATCCCAAGCAGCACTACCCAATGAGTGGAAGTATGCGAAAGTTGCACCTATACTGAAAGCGGAGAACACATCACTTCCACATCGTAAAGGCAAATGTCGCTTTCGTAAAAAGCCTATAAAATAACGGAGCACATCATTTTCGAACTCATATCGGCTTTTTTGTTAGAGGACAATCTAATCGAACCTCCGCAACACGGCTTTCTCAGGGTGTGTCCACGGGTACACAAATTATTGAAGCAGTGCATGACTTGGCTGCAGCAATAGATAACCACAGCCACATAGAGATTATCTTCTTGGACTTAGAAAAAGCATTTGATTGTGTGTCCAAACTGCAGTTATTATTAAATTTCCGGACGTTCTTAAAAATGACACACTGCTCGCATAGATTGCCGCATATCTTTCTTCCAGAAGGCCATGTGTGTCATAACGGAGTGCGTTCAGGTTCTATGTTTTTAAAGTCAGGTAGGTCAGTTCTTGGGCCTCTTTTCTTTCTTGTTATTATTATTAATATTGTAGCATGCGTTGACGACAAAGAAGCGCAGAAGTGTGAGAGGAAGA